>APFE031458936.1:19880-85432 GCA_000404065.3 Pinus taeda | reverse complement strand
ACTTTTGTTGGATATTCTGAAGATGTAAAAGGTTATAGACTTATTCCATTTAAGTCCAAAAATGTTATCATTAGAAGAGATGTAAAATTTGATGAAAATAAATCGGCCTGAGAGCCTAGTCCGGCGGATGTGCCACCTCTTCCTATCTCTTCTACTTTTGAAAACATTTCTTCTTCAGATGATGAAAGTGAGGATGATAATCCTCCACCACCTTCTCAAGATCATCCTTCAGCTCCTTCAGCTCCTTCACTTCCAAAATGGGTCCAAGCTACTCGGGATGCAGCAGGTGATCTTGCCGGTGATCCTACAGATCAGTGCCGTACACGTTCTCAGTTTGAAAGAGCCTCTTCTTTACTGGCTCAAGCTCCCGTAAATCATGATCCTGACACTTTTGCAGAAGCTTCAGGCCATCCACATTGGGAAGCAGCTATGAATGAAGAATATCATTCATTGTTGGCAAATGATACATGGGATCTTGTTCCTCTACCAAAGGGACGCAAACTTGTTAGATGTAAATGGGTTTACAGAACCAAGTATGGACTAGATGGGAAAGTTGATAAACCTAAAGCTCGTCTTGTTGCTAAGGGTTTTTCACAGGTTGAAGGCATTGACTATACTGAAACCTTCTCCCCTGTTGCCAAAATGAACTCTATCCGCCTTGTTCTTTCTCTTGCTGCCTCTTTCAAATGGGAAGTCCATCAGATGGATGTTAAATCTGCCTTCTTGCATGGGGACTTGCATGAAGAAATCTATATGGAACAACCCATTGGCTTAATCCACACAGACTCCAGCCTTGTATGTCGACTTAAGAAATCTCTTTATGGTCTCAAGCAAGCTCCTCGGGCTTGGTATGCCAAAATGGATAGCTTTCTTTTAGAATCTGGCTTTTCTAGGTGTCATTCTGACAATACTGTCTACACCAAGACAATGGGAAACTCTCTTATCATCCTTGTTCTTTATGTTGATGATCTTATTCTTACTGGTAGTGATCCCATCCTTATAAACCATGTGAAGTCCAGCCTTAAAAAGAAATTTGAAATGACAGACTTAGGACACTTACACTATTTTCTCGGTCTTCAAGTCTTGCAATCCAACGAGGGTATTTCCCTTTCCCAGTCCAAGTATGCTTGTGATATTCTTCGTCATTTTCACATGGAAGATTGTAAGCCAGCTCCTTCTCCCTTTCAGTCTGGAGTCAAACTTTCAGTCTCTTGTACTTCTCCTGAAGTTGATGCTACCTTATACCCTCAACTTGTAGGAAAACTCTTGTATTTAACCCATACTCGTCCTGACCTTTCCTTTGCTGTTGGCCTTGTTGCTCGTTTTATGCAAAACCCCCGTGAAAGTCATTGGAAAGCAGCTAAAAGAATACTTCGCTATGTTTGAGGTACAATACAGTTTGGGATTCATTACAGTGCCAAAGCAGCTCCTCTATTAGTTGGTTTCACTGATTCTGATTGGGCTGGTGACCCTGATAATCGGAAGTCTACTGCCGGTTATGTCTTCACTCTTGGTTCAGGACCTATTACATGGGCTTGTAAGAAACAGGCTGCCATTTCTCTTTCCTCAGCAGAAGCAGAGTATCGTGGTGCCGTGGAAGCTAGTAAGGAAGCCTTGTGGCTTCGTCAGATCCTATCAGAATTTGGCTTTGAGCAGCAGCATCCGACTACACTTTGGTGTGATAATCACAGTGCCATTCAGCTTTTCAAAGATCCAGTTCAGCATCAGCGCAACAAACACATTGAACTTCACATGCACTTCATCAGAAAGCTCATTCATGACCATGTTCTTGAAGTGCAATATTGTTCAACAGATGATCAGGTTGCAGACATCTTCACAAAGGCTCTCACAGAGGCGAAGTTCACTAAACTTCGATATATGCTTGGAGTTCAGGAAGTTGTCACTAAGGGGGGATAGGCTCTAGTGCCTCCTTCCTTCTCCTATTGTGTCATATTTGTAAATCCTTCAATCCTATCCCAAGTTGTTCTTAAGGGGGGATGTTAGGATATTCCGACACATAGGAATAGTTAAGTTCAACTTGGTCTAGTATAGAGTTAGGTATAGAGTTAGGTAAAGTGTGTTTCTTTACCGTTGTACATTTTGTAACTTACAATCCGACGGTCACGATATGTAGTGATCCGACGGTTCATTCTCTCCTCGGTATTACCGACACTTGATCCGTGGCTTGACACCCGATTGGTCCATGAATTCTATTTAAAGCGCATGGAGGGTCATTTGTAGGTTAACCGTGCATGAGAGAAGCTTATGTAAATTTTCATTCTTTTATTAATAAATTGCCTGTAGTAGCCACGTTGGCGCAGGCCGTGGACTGTTTCCCTCTCTGAGGGTTTTAACCACGTCAAAATACTGGTGTATTGATCTGTGATCTGTTTGTGAGCGGTGTCCTTCTGGTGTTCTGTCTGAGGAACTTACCCTATAAATTCCTACAGTGGAAACTGTGCTAAAACTAAATAGTTTGCTATATGAGCAAACCATGGAGAGAGTACTGAGATAGCAAATAGATATTCATCTGGTATTTGGTCATCCACCATTCCTTCTTCACCTACAGGCAAATTTACTCTAGACAAAAAGTCAACAACAACATTTTCTTTACTAGGCTTATCAATAATGGTCAAGTCAAACTGTTGCAGTAAAAGAAACCATCTAATAATGTGAGGATTTACATATGGTTTGTTCATTAAATATCTAATTGCAGCATGATCAGTGTGCACAAAAGTTTGATAGCGTGTGATATAATGTTTGAATTTGTTTAAGGAATGCATGACAGCTAGGAGTTCCTTCTTAGTCACTGTATAGTTTAATTCAGCCTTTTACAAGTTTTTTCTTATAAAGTATATGTCATAAGGAAAATTTTCATCAATTTGTCCAAAGGCTACTCCTATTGCTTTGTTCGAGGCATCTATGTGAATGTGGAAAGGTAGGGCCCAGTTTAGGCCTCTCAGAATTGGGGCAATCATGAGCTTGCTCTTCAAGGTATCTAGGGCCTCTTGATAGTTTGCTGACCATATGAACTCAACATCTTTACCTAAGAGGTCAAACAAAGGAGAGGCTAGATTACTGAAATATTTATTGAATCTCCGGTAATACCCAACTAAACCTAGGAAACTTCTAACATCTCTCACTTTTTGGGGAGGTGGGACCCTTTGGATGATGGCAATTTTGTTGGGGTCCACCTGCAGTCCTTGTCGAGATATTGCATGACCCAGCATGGTCCCTTCTATCATAAAAAATTCACATTTTTCCAGACTGAGGGACAGGTTCATCTCAATACATTTATCTAGAACTTTTCTTAGGTTAGATAAAGCTTCCTGAAAGTCAAAACCACAAGGAGTAAAGTCATCCATGTATATCTCTACTGCATCATGAACTAATTTAGAGAATATACTCAATACCGCTCTTTGGAAAGTGGCAGGAGCATTACACAAACGAAAAGGAAGGACCCAGTATGCAAAGGTACCCCAAGGCTATTGGTCTTCTGGGCTGATTTGAATCTGATTGTACCAGATAAAGCCATCTAGAAAAGAGAAAAACTTTTTCCTTGCTAGGCCATCTAACACTTGATCTATGAAAGGTAAAGGAAAATGGTCCTTTTTAGTGACTTTGTTCAATTTCTGATAGTCAACATAGATTCCCCACTTACCATTTTTCTTTGGCACTAGCACCAAAGAAGAGACCCATTCATTGTCAGAGACGGGATAGATGAATCCTGCATCAAGCAATTTTTGCAGTTCTTCCTTAACAATATCTTTAAGTGCCGGATTCATCCTCCTTTGAGGCTCCATGACTGGATTGCAATCCTCATTGATGTATATATGATGCGTACATACTGAAGGGTGCACTCCCTTCATCTCCTTATAACTCCAGGCGAAGGCATATAAGTGTTTTCTCAGCAAGCTACACAGTTCCTTCTCCTGGGAAGTTGACAGGGATGGATTGTTTTTCAAGGTTCTTTTTGAGCCGAAATCTATATTATTAACACGGAGAGGAGTGGAGTCAGCCGCATAGAGATCAGTTGAGGGGTTGTTTTGGGTTTCTCTTACTATTTCCTCTAATGGTGATACACTAGGAGGTGGATTCTAAATCAGATTTTCAATCATATCATCCTCATCTTGCGGTTTTCCCCCCATGGTGATTCCTAATGCATAAAGTGGTGCAGAATAGACTTCATCCTCATCTTCCTCCTCCAACTAGTGAGGTAGATCATGTTCTAGCAAGGGTTGGGTAGGAGGATATAGGATTAACTGCTTGGACATATGCCCGTTCTTTATGGTCATGTTCCCAACTCAACAACTGATGTAGGCATTGATAGTAGCCAACTAGGGTCTTCCCAGAATAAGAGGATACCTAGTGAGCTTTTCCTTTGGCTGGAGAACTAAGAAATCAATAGGGTACTGCCAAGAATTAATGGAGACCATAACATCATCCACAATCCCCTCAGGTGTCACGGTGGAGGATTTTGTTAAATGTAGCATGGTCGTGGTCTTCCTCAAGGAGCCCTAGAGCTTGAGTTTGAGCATTGTGTCCTTTATCATCACATTAATGGCAGCTCCTAGATCAATCAAGGTGTGTGGGATCATGGTGCCATTGATGTGGACATCGACTACTAGGCTTCTAGGCTCCAGATACTTTGGACAAATTACCTACCCCAGCATAAGGTCAGACAGTTGCTCTGTGACATTGATGCTTGGGGCATCTCTCTTACACCTACCTAGATGTCTAAATCATTTCTCTTTGATCAACCTATTGTAGATAGGCACATCTTTTATGGCTTGGAGAAGTGGTATCTTCACACATAAATTTTTCAATTCTCCGAGTAGTTCAGTTTCTTCTAGGGTAGGCTCGATTATGGAAAATAGTCTCTCAAGAAAGGGTGGATTTGCTTTAGGTTTGCTTTCCTCTTTATCTTCCTCAACCTCCCTGGGTGGAGGCTAGCTATCTAGGAGAACTTTCCTAGATTGCAAGTTAATTTCTTGAATCTCCACAACATAAGTCAGACATGATGGTTCCCCACTACACACTTGATGAGCTTGTCTGTTGTTCGGGTTTGGATTTGGCTGGGCAGGAATTTGGGGTTGCTTTGGTGGAGCAGGTGGTAACGGTTGTGGTTGGGCAAGTGGTGGAGGCAAAATACTGGGAGGAGAGTTATATTGGGGCCTCCACCCCTGATGAGATGCATTCCACTGAGGTTGTGGCTGAGCATAGGATTGAAATGAATGGGTGGCTGGTTGGGCATGATATGAAGATGTGAAGGACCAAGGAGGAGGTGTGGACCAGGAAGGATGAGCAGGGGGTCCCCAAGAAGGTATGGAAGTGGCTTGGTTGGGGTTGTAGTATGCCTGAGATGTCCCTTGCATACCCTGCTGATATGGTCTAGGTCCATGTGGCCTCCTTTGGTTTATGTAATAGAGCTATTTAGTGACTCACTCAGCCCCTTAATATATAGCTTTAAGTTTGGGTAAGGAAGGGTAAACTGATTTTCTTCACAGACTGAACAAACTTCTATAGAGTTCAATGGGCATTCATTCCTAGGATGCTTTCTGGTGCATCTAGGGAAAACAAAGGCCAAATCTCTCTCTGCTTCCTCTTGTTTCCTTTTGATATGTAAGGTATCCATTTACATGGAAAGAGTCTGCAACATCTCAATCTTGAAGTCTTCCAACATGTTTCCAATTTCTCGTTTAATGGATGAGCTAGAGGAAGAGTTACTGGCTATGGGTTGACTCCCCCTACCATTCTTTCTAGTTGCTCTAGAATGGTTTCAAAAAATAGTCTTTATGTCATCATAGGATAGTTGGTAGATGTCTCCCCTGGCCAGTAGATGGAGGGTGTCTAAAAGATCTTCCCGAATTCCCCTAAGCAGGACCAACTTCAGAGACTCAGGGTCAAGTGTACACCTGACCCTTTTGTAATTGAGCTAGAACCTCTCTTCATAGTCCTCCACAGACTCATCATTTCCTATGGTCATTCGGAAAATTTCTTCTTTAGTATCTTTTGACCTACAATAGTCGTGATACTTGTTAAAGGTGTGCTTCATCTGAGCCAAACTTGTGATGCTATTGCCAGGTAATCCCATGAACCAGCATAATGCTACATCCTTGAGAGTAGAAGGGAACAATTTCATATTTTTCTCATCTTCTGCATAGTCAGAGGTTCGACAGATGACAACAAACTCAAACAAAAAGGTGTGAGGATCTTCTATAGTCAGACCATGGAAATGAGGTAGGGAGGAAGAGCTTATATTCTTCATTTTGGTGTCCCCATTGGTCTCCTGAATGGGAAAGGTACCCTCTATTCTCTCTCCATTCCCCCTAGCATTTCTGTGTTTAGCCATTGGCTCCAAAGGAATGTTTTATTCTTCTTCTTCCCCTATAGATTCTTCAAATATGTTTGGCTGTTCACCTAAGGGTTCTTCTTGATTGCAACCACCGAAGAAGAGAGAAGGTTGGTTGTGTGAAGCAGTGGGGGTGTTGGGCAAGAATTTTCCTTAATTATCTCTATTCCAACGAGGTATGAAAGGAAATCTTTCTGGTTGGTTTTTGTTTCTTTTTCTCCACACTGATAGTACCTTCAAAACTAAAATTGATTGAACAAAACAAATTGCAACTAACTGAAATGAACTTGCTGAAATGAAATTTGCAGAATTGAAGAGGAAAGAAAGGAAATGCAAAACTTGAAAGAAAAGAAATGACTAGTCTACTTTTTCTGAAATGAAATTTGCAAAATTGAAAAGCAAAGCAAAGAAATGCAGAACTTGAAAGAAAAGAAATGACTAGTCTAGTTTTGCTAAAATAAACTATTAGCAAAATGTTGCAAGAAAAAAATAGAAGAAAGCAGTAATCACAAAATACTCTGACGCTTTCCCGGAAATGACGCCAAAAAGATGGTGAGCACCAATATTGCAGCAATAATGCTACAACTCCCGGGCTGCCTTATTTACTCTTATCAACCCGGTAGTTCGTAACAAACTTGGAAGTGACAGTGCTGTATGCACAAGTACTAGTTCTTAGTACAGGTTGTCAATTGGTCAGCCAACAAAAGATCACTAGGAGCTCAAGCCAACTTCTATGGATTCCAGAAAAAGCTCTATATGTGATGAAAGGAGAGAAAGACTACTCTACAGATACTACTCTAACTGCAGAATGGAGAAAGATTGAAATGTAAAGCAAACCAAGTAAATCCTAATTAACCAACTAATCCTACTTTTGTAGAAAGCACTATGAAAACAATGAAAACAATGCCATTATCTATTCAAAGAAGTAAAAAACATCTAACTAACTATTTTTGGAAGTAAATAAGAAAAAAAAATATCTTTTTGGTTTTTTATGTATTTTTATGTGAATTTGACATGCATGTAATCTATTGTGTGTGAATGTGGCAGCGAATAGGTGGTGTTGTAGTGTAGTTTTGAGACTTGAGAGGATGTAGGATGCTATGGATGGGTCCTAGGAGGTCTCAGGTCGCCTTCTGGAGGCTTTTCCGACACTCAACCTTCAAAAGAAAGCCTATAGGAGAATCTACAGGAGGACACAGGAAATCCACAGGAGGAAAAACAATGTTCTACAGAAGGAGGACGAGAGAAATTTTGGCTATTTTGAGGGTGTGAGAGTGGGTAGAAAAGGTGGATGAGGGTTGGAATGAGGTGTTAGGGCACCTAGGGTCTACCAAGAATCATTAGGAGAGAGAAAGATGATTGGATTTGCTTAAGGAGAGAGGAACAAATTCTATGGAAAATGCAGAAAACTAAGGCAGAATTGAGGGGAGACTTGGGCGACCTATAGGGCATGGATCAGATGGAGGATGGGATGGCTGATAGAATGACCTAATTCTAGAAGATATCTTCTACATAAACAACTGACAATCAATCAATGAGATTAAGCAAGCAATGAAATAAGTGCATCTAGAAAAACAGAGTTTTGCATCAAACTAGTCTAAACTATGATCTATGAAAGGAAATGCTGAGAAATGCTGCAAGAAAGGAAAGCATGAAAGAATACTGTTGTAAATGAAGAAATGAGCATGATGGATAAGTTTTGAAGCAAATCAAGACTAGACTATTAACGAACTAAAAGGTTGCAAACACTAGAAGTCCTATGAATGAGGAAAATCTGTGTTTTTGGGGCAGCAAGAGGCTCTTTGCCTCAAATCATGGTCCCAAAGGGAGGAAGAGAGGCAAAGGCACTACTGCTAGCCTTTTGAATCTTTTCTTTATCACAGCTCAACCTGCTACGGAAAGCACGAATGGAAGAAAACTATGAAATTATCAAAACCAACCTATTCTTAACCATAAAAGAAATGCATCTAACAACAACCTAATCTAC
This sequence comes from Pinus taeda, assembly GCA_000404065.3. NCBI lineage: Eukaryota > Viridiplantae > Streptophyta > Pinopsida > Pinales > Pinaceae > Pinus > Pinus taeda. The sequence continues at coordinate 77,093 of APFE031458936.1, read as the reverse complement.
AAAATGAAATAAAACATACAAATACAAGTAAAGAGGAGCTTGGTTGTTCCGATTGGGCCCTAACCCAAGAGCTTCAGTCCTCTGAGATAACTCAGTGCTAACTCAAAAATGATTCCATCTTTATTTCAAAACAATAATAAGATTACATGAAACTGTCACAAAAATAATAAGCTCGGAGTTGAGCAGAGTTTACATCAGCAAAAATCCAACAAAAATTTGAAAAAACTCTGACCCTAGTGAGACCCTAGGCCTCTCTACTTATACAAATGAAGCTACCAACAACTTCCTTAAAATCAAGGAGGCTTGGCTCCCAAAACTCGAGATAATCATCAGTCATCCTCCACTTGCTTGGTTGCCTTCTAGTGCATGACTTGGATGCTTGTACTCCAAGCTGAATGAAGGGGAATTCAAAGTGAGGAGTAATAAATGAGGGGGATTCCCTCCTATAAGTCCTCTCCTTTGTCCACTTCAAGTTATTTCTGCCATTTTTCCACTGGATCCTTGACTTTGACCTAAAAAATCATCAATAATCTGCATTAAACACATGTTAGACCACGTGGCATCATAACTAACTAAACTCACTCTATAAGCATAAACATAATAAGAAAATCATACAATAAGCTAAGAGAATGGTTGATTTGACTAGGTTAGGAGGTAAAATGAGCCCATATAATTACCCATTTATGGGGCTCATCATAACCCAACAACAAGGTGGAAAACCTAAGCAGAACAAGGTTGTTAGAACTAATAAACCTTATGCATGTTGCAGGAATTTTGGCCATTATACACATGAGTTGCTCCTTTTACCTCAAATTCACCAGGCATGGGAAGCTAAAACAACTACTTCTAAAGGACCCCATCCCATGGCTACAACTCCTCCTACCTCTTCTTCACATTCGGCAATTATTACCAATCCATTCCCTCCTCAAGGATATGTGGCTACCCAAATTACCTAGAATCCTCTAGCCCCCCAACCTTCGCAATCTAGCAAAAACAATTACCACATTCTCATGATGAATTCTAAAGATGTCAATATCTAGACTCGGTCACAATAGTAAGACAATCCTCCTGATAAGTCAGTGACTCATTCCCAAACCAAAGTTTCCACTGAGCCCCTATCATCACCAAATGATACCTTACAGATCCCTCCACCTAAGTTCGAGGTTCACCCTGAGATCACCAAATCTCCATTACATCGAAAGGTTGGTTCTTCTAAAGCCACCCATACATATAGTATAGTAGATGACTTGGCGTAGACTCATGTCTCCATTTCGATGAGGGAAGTCCTCCAAATGTGTCATCCCAATGGAAAGCTATACTTATCTACTTTGGGAACTATGGATCCTCTAACGATCATTTGATTGGCTTTGATGTTGATAAAGTGGAACGTCCCCCCATTCCTTCATTTGTTTCCTTTCATACACCAATTTCCATAAAAGTTTCCATCATTCAATGGTGTATAATAGACATAGGTGAATCCACGCGTGTGATGATTGCTAGTGTCTGGAAGCAACTTAGTTCCTCTAACCTGTCACCTTCCACTATCACTCTACATGCTTGGGATGGTCACTTCTCAAAACCCCTCCATTTGTATTAGAATTTCCCCATCACTATTACTTGCAAGACAGTCTTAATTGATATCGAATTCATTGATGCCCCTTTAGATTATAACATCTTGTTTGGTCATAGTTACACATATGTTATGTCAATTGTCACATCCTTTGTCTTTTGCAAGATGTTATTTCTTCAAAATGGAAAGATCATCACTATTGCTTAGTTGACTTACGATGACCCTTAGTATCAGACCTCTCCTCTGACCATTATTTCATCGATGACTAGAAATAAGACCACTCCCCCTCCTACTGATGTTTCTCTTGGAGTCTATAAAGATTCCACATTTCTTGGGGCTTATTATGGCCCACTGCCTACTCCTTTTGAGCCTATCTCTTCAAGTGTTTGCATGTTTCAAGTGTCACGGGATGCTGGAAAGTGGTATGGTACATCTTTCTAGCAGCCAACTCCTCCACAACCCCCTACTCAAGACTCCACTCACCCTTGAAGAACAATTCCTTGAGGCAAGTTCTCTTCAGTTGGTATCCCTCTGAGTGTTTTCCAACAAGGAACCATTTCCATGGCTCTTTACCACCTAGGAGTAGTTTCTTTAGGTCATTACCCCTCTAGTTAGATACCTTTATTATTCCCACCACCAAGAATCTTCTCCACACATATGATGGTTATGTTGATTCTTCCCAATATCACCTTGGGGATCACATTCTAGTACATTGATCCTCCCACAAACACTCCCCTCGACCAACTCAAACCTTATATGGCTTTGACTTTGGTTCAACTAGTTCCTACCACCCCTTCCTTTGCTTTTCTGCCACAACCACCTTAGTAGGCAGCCAATCCTATTGTGAAAGCATCTGGTGAGGTGGGAAAAGCCTATAAAAAGTTAAGAAAATACAAGGTTGCCCAAGCCTAGCAATAGGAAACTAGGATTGTACACTCCACTTCTGGTACCTTCACATCAATGGGAGATTATCTCAATGGATTTTGTAGGAGGTCTTCCATTGTCAAATAAAGGTCACGATTACTTGTATGTAGTTGTATACAGGTTCAAAAAGATGTGTATGCCATGTAAAAAGAAAATTACAGCTGAACAAATAGCTCATCTTTTCTTTCAAAATATTTGGGTTCATTTTGGTCTTCCTACCTCCATTATAAGTGATCATGATTCTCGATTTGTTAGGAATTTTTGGTCAAATTTGTGGGACATGATGGGAACTAAGTTGAAGAAGAGTACAACCTTTCATCCTCAAACAGATGGAAAAATGGAGGTGGTAAACAAGATAATCATTCATCTTCTTAGAGGATATTGCAACAAACATCCCAAGTTATGGGATGGACAGTTGCATTACATACAACATGCATACAACAGGGAAAATCATTCTTCCACAAACACATCGCCATTTGAGGCATCTTTTGGGTACTTGCCAAGGTTTCCATTGGACTTGATCTTTGAGAAATATGCCACTATTTATGGTCATAGCGACATTGATAACGTAGGAAGTTCATTGAGCAAATTCAGTTGGTACATCACATAGTGCAAGAACAGCTTGAAAAGAGTCAAAGAAGCTACAAGGCAAGACATGACAAACACCATGTCGATCATAAATTTCAAGTCAGAGACGAAGCTTGGTTATATATTAGCAAGGAGAGACTTCAAGGGGAAGGTAAAAAATTGAAGCTAATCTATTATGGTCCTTTTAAAATTCTGGAAAAGATTGGTAACAATGCATTTAAGCTAGATTTTCCTCTTTATATGCAAATATACTCTGTTGTTAATGTTTAGAATTTGAGATTGTTTGAGCCTCCTTTGATTGATGATAAAGGAGAGCATGTTTAGCTACCATCAATAGATAATTTCTCACCAAAATATCTTGATTAACTATAACAAGGTCTCATACTTAATAGAAGAACTAGAACTTCAAAGAGAGGGAATGTCAAATAACTTCGAGTGGGACTCAAGGGAAAAAATCCTTCTAAGGCCAAATGGATGCAGATTGAGAAGGTGAGCAAGTTTTACCCTCACTTGCTGAACAATTGATGGTATCTTTTGAGGTCCAAAGGCTTCCAGTTGGGAGGAATGATTAGGTGATTAGTATTTAGCTCAAAAATCAAAGTGTAAAAAATCACTCAAACACTGAATGACTACATCTGTATCAGTGATACAATCCCAACACAACTCTTTTCACTCAAAATGGATCTCATATGAGAAAGATATCATGTTATTTCCACTTTTCCAAATAGATTTTACAAAAAAAAAAGTACAGTCACTGCACAGTCCACAGTTTGTACTGTTGAGGTGGTAGGTGACTATGTAGGTCAAAGGTTTGGTCAATAGCTAGTGATTTCATGCAAGTGGCGCATTTCGGTTGGTCAATAGTTTGGTGAGTTGGTGTGATTTCATTGGATAGGGGAGGACCAATGAGAAGGAGACATGTGGCAAGCCCGGAGGCAGCCACGTGTGCCTCCTCAAAGGCCTGGCAGAATTGGCGCTCATTGCAAAATGTTATGGGTAGGTCTGTGGAGTCGAACTCGTGACCTCACCCACACAAGCCTGGAGTCGTATCGCTATGCTACGTCGTTGGTTCTTAATAATCAATGGTTGCAATATGTATTTGTTATGTTAAACAGTAGTGGTTGGGGGAGGATAGGGCCAGCCCCTTGCGCATGTGACCACACCATGAAATCAGAGGCCAGTGGTTAGCACTAACCACGTGCTTAACGCTAGTTGAAGATTAACATTCATAAACACATGCTTATCTTTAACTAATGGTGCAGTTAAGTTGGCGTATATTTTAGCGGATTCGATAAATTTGGGATTTCTCCAAATTCGGTAGGATTAACTGGAGTTTGTTAGTTTTGATGGAGTTTTCCTAGGGGAAACTTAGGAGGCCATAAATTTTGCAATTTATGACCAATTTGGGCTTAGAGAGAGTCATTCCTAGATGATTTTGATGTTCTGAGCACATTGAAGCAAGTTCCAGGAGCAGTAAAGCATTGTAAATGGCACTTTTCGACATTTTGAGCTAATATAGAGGCCCAAGCCATGGAAGCTGGATGAAGGAGATGTAGCCTAGGAGGAGTGAACTCCTTCATCAAAACATTGTGTTAAGTGTTCAATTTGATGGTTTTTTGTATATTTGTTTGTTGTAGTTCAACACTTTATTTACATGCTATTTTTCTCATGAATTTGACATAAAACTTGATGTATTTACCTGTTACATTCACAAACACCATAAGAAAACCTATGCACAATTCAGGATCAATTATTTTTAATTCTGAAGTTGAAATTAGCATAGCGAAACTAACATTCAACAATAGATCAAGTTGTTATCAGAGTAAAGGTTATTTGTTTGATTTCTTGAGTTTTGTGCAAGTAGGTTTTAATGGTTGCAAATTTGTGATTCTTACAAGGTTAAAGTTGTAGAGAGGATAAGGGAAACTATTGGTTGCAACTAAGGTAATACCCAGAAGAAGGATAGACACAAGGCCACAATCTCGACCCAAAGTTTCAATCCCAGTTGCACTTGAAGCACCTCAAGTTTTACCTTTAGTTGATATTGAGGAGGTACAAGTAGTACCAAAAGATGAGTTTGAATCCAAAGCCATCATGTCTGGAGCAAGAGAGGCTGAAGGTATTTTAGAAGGGGAATCATACAAGAAATATTTCTATGATTTAACTCGCATGGTTACAGTCCTCTATGAAGAGAGCATAACTAGAATGGATAAAGAGAGTTCTAAGTCCCCACATGGAGATGGAATATCAGAAGATAAAAAAATATGAAAAGAAGGATTCAAAGGGTAATGGAGGAAAGCCTCCTCCATCTCCACCATCTTCATCATCTTCCTCATAATCTTCATCATCCTCATCATCACAAACAACATCATCTTCCACTTCCACCACAAAACTGTTCATACTCATTCAAAAACCCCAAAAGGATAAACTTCCTTACTCAAATTGGACATTAAGTTTGAACTTACCATGTACAATGTTGAGGTAAATTTAGAGAAGTTAGACAATTGGATTCGAAAATTGGAGGTTTATTGCAGAATTCAAAAACTTCAAGAAGATGAAATAAAGATTAGTTGGCTTCATTGAGGCTAGAAGGAGTAGCACTAGTTTGGTGGGAAGCAAAGACTCAAGAGGAAATGTGAATTCATGGAAATATATCCATTTCTTGGGTTGAATTTGTTTCCTCAATTAAAAGACAGTTTTATCCTTTAGCCTATATACAAAAAGCCATTATGAGTTGGAAAAATTTTAGGCAACTCAAGGGCCAAACAGTTCAAGGCTATACATAGGATTTTAGGAAAAGGGCTTTGTTGTTAGGAGTAAACTTGAATTCCCAAGATACTCTCTTGAAATATACTTGGGGTTTACATTCCTACTTAAAACACACTATCCTTATGTTCAATCCAAGAAATTTAGATGAGGTATGTTTGTAAGCCACACACCTTGAAGCGAGAGGAAAGAACATTCAGGAAGAGGGTAGCAAAAAGAATCCATTCAAGGGTAAGGAGAAAGAGAAGGGTGGAAAATGGAAAGGAAACAGGAATGAAAGTGTAAAGAAAGAAGGAGAGAAAATTGTATGCAAACATTGTTCCAAAGTGGGGCATGATGAAACCCATTGTTGGAAACTCCATCCCGAACTAAGGCCTAAGAAACTAAACAATAAGGGGAAGCAAAAGACAAATGCTACCACACAACATGATCTTGGATCTGATTCTAGTGATGAGACCAAGATTTTAGCCATGGTCACAAATGTAAAAGAAGCTATAGCAAGCACTAGTTCCTCACATAGTCATAACAACACTCCAAAGGAAGAATCAAGGATAGAGTTGTTCCATGTAATGGTAATCTTAAATCATAAAAATATTGATGCACTATTTGATAGTGGGTCACAATCGAACTTAATTTCAGAGGACTTGGTCAAAATATTAACCTTGAAACCGCACCTCATCATAAGCCATGTCCCTTAGGTTGGATAGTCAATAATGAAAATTTATAGGTTACAAGAAAATGCTTATTTAGGTTTGCCATTACTGAAAAATTCATTGATGAAGTTGAGTTAGATGTAGTTCCACTTGACATCTCAGGAATTATTTTGGGAAGCCCATATTTGTATGATAGGAAAGTGGTATTTTATCTCCATGAGAAAAATATCAATTTCTCAAGGATGGATTGGAGTATACTGTGAGAGCCCATCACAAAAATTTAAACATATCTTTGGTTAATGCGGGATAGATGAATAGACTAGTAAATGCATGTAAAAATTTCGTGCTTCTCACGATCAAGAAAAATAATGATATAGATTATGAATCCTTTGAAGGTTGTGATGATAAGTTAAATCTTATTTGTTTGATGTGGTAAGCAAGCATGGCGAGATGTTTAAGGAACCAAAGGGGTTACCTCCCAAGAGGGGTATTCAGCATGAGATACAGCTGCAACATGATGTTCCACTTCCAAACATTGGCATGTATTGCATGTCGATCATGGAGAGCATGGAAATCAAGAAGAAAATTCAATAATTGTTGAACAAAGGTATCATACACCCATCTACTTCACCATGTGGTTCACCAATTGTTTTGGTGCCAAAGAAGGACGAGACTTGGCTGATGTGTGTGGATTTCCCTACACTAAATAAGATAAAGGCAAAGAATTGTTATCCAGTCCCAAGAATTGATGATTTTCTTGATAAATTTAGGCATGCAAAGTATTTCACTAAGTTAGACTTACGAATTGGTTATCGTCAAGTTAGAATAGTTGAAGAGGACATTTGGAAAATCACATTTAAAACTAAACAAGGATTGTTTGAGTGGTTGTTATGCCTTTCAGTCTTACAAATGCTCCAGCTACTTTCATGAGAGTTATGAATAATGTATTGAGACAACGTCTAGGTGATTTTGTCATTGTTTACTTAGATGATATTCTCATATTCAACAAATCTAGAGATGAACATGTCATGCAAGTGAACAAAGTACATGACGTCTTGAGAAAAGAACAATTATTTTTAAAGATTTCAAAGTGTGAATTTGACAAGACTTCTTTAGTGTACTTGGGACACATTGTGGAGGAGGTGAGCTGAATATAGACCCCTCTAAGGCTGATGTCATTGTGAATTGGACCAACCCCAATACAATTACAGAGGTAAGAATCTTTCTAGGGGCAACACAATATTGGAGGAAATTTATTGCTAATTTTTCTTCCATTGCAGCTCCACTACATGCATTGACTAATGTCATGAAAGTATTCTACTGGGGAGACGTAAAAAAAAATAATTTGATGCTTGAAAACAAAAGATCAGTTCAACACGAGTATTAGCTCTTCTGGATCTTAGACAGATCTTAGACAACCATTTGAGATTCAACCAGATGCTAGTGATTACACCATGGGAGCAGCGCTCATGCAGTATGGTAAGCCTGTTTCATTTCATTGTAAAATTTTTAATGGTGTTGTGACAAAATCTCCCACTTATGAAAGATAAATTTATGCATTGTTACAAAGTGTTAAAAAAAATGGAAACACTACTTGATGGGGAAGGAGACCATTATCCATACCAACCATCAACCATTGCAGTACTTACAGTCACAGTTAAAGTTGTAGCAATCATGACACTTCGGATGGATGGGTTTTCTACAACAGTTAATTTGGTTATCAAATACAAAAAGGGAATCTACAATAAGGTAGTTGATATGCTTTCTAGGCCTATTGTAAATTCATCTATTATACTCAAGCACAATTATGTTTTACATGAAAGTTACATTGAGCAATATGTATATGATAATGAATTTCAAGATGTGTATGAAAGCTTGAGGCAAGGAAACCAAATTGAAGAGTTAGATTACCATGTACATAATAGTTTTTTATATCACTTGGGAAAGTTATGTATACTATAGCGAGAAAGAAAAAGTATCATAAGCAAGGCACACACATCATTGATTGCTGGACATTTTGGTGTAGGCAAGACAATAACGAATCTCCAAAGGTATTGTTATTGGCCACATATGTTTGATAATGTATCTCATTTCATTAAAGGATGTTCTTTGTGTGCAATAAGTAATCCTAGCAATAGGAAACTAGGATTGTACACTCCCCCTCCAGTACCTTCACATCAATGGGAGAGTATCTCAATGGATTTTGTAGGAGGTCTTCCATTGTCAAGCAAAAGTCATAATTACTTGTATGTAGTTGTAGACAAGTTGAGAAAGATGTGTATCTTAATTCAATTTAAAAATAAACGCAATTTAAAAAGAAAATTAAAGCTGAACAAACATCTCATCTTTTCTTTCAAAAACTTTGTGTTCATTTTGGTCTTCCTACCTCCATTGTAAGTGATCGAGATTATCGATTTGTTGGGAATTTTTGGTCAAATTTGTGGGACATGATGGACAATAAGTTGAAGAAGAGTACATCCTTTCATCCAGAAACATATGGATAAACCAAGGTGGTCAACATGACAGTCATTCATCTTCTTAGAGGATATTGTAGCAAGCATCCCCAATTGTGGGATGAACAATTGCATTACATACAACATGCATACAATAGGGCAAAGCATTATTCCACAAACACATCGCCATTTTAGCATGTTTTCGGTACTTGCCAAGATCGCCATTGGACTTCATATTTGAGAAATATTTCGCTATTTATGGTCACAATGACATCGATAAGGCAAGGAAGTTCAGTGAGAAAATTCAGTTGATACATCACATAGTGCAAGAACATCTTGAAAAGAGTCAAAGCAACTACAAGGCAAGGCATGAAAAACAACATGTCGAACTTAAATTTCAAGTTGGAGATGAAGTGTGGTTATATATTAGCAAATAGAGACTTCAAGGGGAAGGTAAAAATCTAAAGCCAAGCCGTTATGGTCCTTTTAAAAATCTGGAAAAGATTGGTAACAATGCATCTAAGCTAGATTTGCCTCCTTATATGCAAATATACTTTGTTGTTAATGTTGAGAATTTGAGATTGTCTAAGCTTCCTTTGCTTGATGATCAAGGAGAGCATGTTCAACTACCATCAATAGATGATTTCTTGCCTAAATATCTTGATGAACTACAACAATATCTCATACTTGACAAAAGAACCTGGACTTCAAAGAGAGGGAATTTTGAATACCTTCGAGTGGGACTCAAGGGTCAAAATCCTTCTAAGGCCAAATGGATGCAGATTGAGAAGGTGAGGGAGATTAACCCTTACATGTTGAACAATTGATAGCATCTATTGGGGTTCGAAAGGCTTCCAGTCAAGAGGAATGACCAGGTGATCAATATTTAGCCCAAAACCCAAAGTGTTTAGAAGCGCTGAGAGACTGAACGATTGCATCCATTTCAGAGATACGATCCCAATGCAACTAATTTCACTCAAAACATAGCTCATATGAGAAATATATAGCATTATGTATGCTTTTCCAAATAGAGGAGTTTTGCAAAAAAAACAATACTATCACTGCACAGTCAACAACCAATACTGCTAACGTGGCAGGTGACTGTGCAGGTCAAATATTTGGTCAACCTCCAGTGAGGTCAAACCAAGTGGCACATTTCAGTTGGTTGACAGTTTGGTGAGTTGGTGCGATTTCATTGGAAAAGGGAGGACCAATGAAAAGGAGACATGTGGCAAGCCTGGAGACCACCACGTCTCCCTCACTAAAGGCCTAGTAGAATCAACGTGCATTGCAAAATTTTATGGGCAGGTCAGCAGAGTCAAACTCGCAACCTTGCCCTCACAAGCCTGGAGTCTTACCGCTATATTGCGTCGTTGGTTCTTAATAATCAATGGTTACAATATGTATTTGTTATGTTAAACCATAGCAGTTGGGGGAGGAGAGGGCGAGCCCGCTCCGTATGTGATCACACCACGAAACCGAGGCTAGCAATCAACATTAACTATGTGCTTAGTGGTAACTTAATATTAACATTCATAAACACATGCTTATCTTTAATTAATGGTGCAGTTAAGTTGGAAGATATTTTAGCGGATCTGATAAATTTTGGATTTCTCCAAATTTGGTGGGATTATCTAGAGTCTCTCTAGTTTTAGTGGAATTTTCCTAGGGGAAACTGAAGAGGCCATAAATGTTTCAATGTTTGACCAATTTGGGCTCATAAAAAGTCATTCCTAGATGATTTTGATGTTTTGAGCACATTGAAGCAAGTTTCAGGAGTAGTAGAGAATTATAAGCAACACTTTGTTTTTCCATTTTGAGCTAATATAGAGGCCCAAGCCGTGGAAGCTGGACCAAGGAGATGTAGCCCAGGAGGGGTGAACTCCTTCATCAAAACATTATGTTAAGTGCTCATTTTGATGGTTTGTTGTACATTTGTTTGCTAGTGTTCAACACTTTATTTACATGTTATTTTGCTCATGAATTTGACATAAAAATTGACATATTTACCTGTTACATTCACAAACACCATAAGGAAACCTATTCACATGAAGAAAATGAGGAGAACTTATTTTTAATTCTGAAGTTGAAATTAGCATAGAAAAACTAATAGTCAACAACACATCAAGTTGGTATTAGAGAAAAGATTATTTTCTTGATTGCTTGAGTTTTGGGCAAGTAGGGTTTTAATGGTTTCAAATTTGTGATGCTTACAAATTAAATTTGCAAAGAGGAGAATGGAGACTATTGGTTGCAAATATTGAGGTAGTGCCCAAAAGAAGGAGAGGCACAATGTTATGAAACCAGCTCACAAAAAGATAGAAAATATAGATCAATGCTTTAGAATTCAACCTTTTCGAGGGGGAAACCTCCTTTACATTACACAAATAAGAAATTCTTGGATAATTCAAATGAAAAAATTTCATTTCTATATATAGTAGTCTAAGCGGTCACAATATAACCAAGCCGGCCTAACAATAATAATATAAAGGCACAAAAATAATAATAGTGGGATTCTATGGGGCACAATAATAACAATATGGGGACAATAGGGGCACAACAATAACAATAAGGGATACATTGACAATAGTATTGTGGGAATCACTAGTATTATAGGGACCTAACGCAGAAGGTCACAATGTCGACCCAAAGTTTCAATCCGAACTGCACTTGAAGCACCTCAAGTTTTACCTTTAGTTGAGATTGAGGAGGTACAAGAAGTACCATAAGTTGAGCTTGAATCCAAAGCCGTGATGTCTGGAGAAAGAGAGACTAAAGGTCTTTCGGAAGAGGAAGCATCCAATAAATCTTTCTATGATTTAAATAACATGGTTAGAGTCCTCCATGAAGAGAGGAATACTAGAATGACTAGAGAGAGTTCTAAGTCCCCACACGGAGAGAGAAGCTCAAAAGATAAAAAATATGAAAAGAAGGATTAAAATAGTAATGGAGGAAAGCCTCCTCCATCTCCTCCATCTTCATCATCCTCATCATCACAAACATCGTCATCTTCCACTTCCACTACAAAAACTATTCATATTCATTCATAACCCCCAAAAGGAAAAACTCCCTTACTCAAATTGGAAGTTTGAACTTCCCATGTACAATGGTGAGGTAAATGCGGATAAGTTAGAAAATTGGATTAAAAAATTCGAGGTTTATTGCAAAATTTAGAACCTTCAAGAAGATGACATAAATATCCAGTTGGATCCATTGAGGCTAGAAGGAGCAACACTAGTTTGGTGGGAAATAAAGATTAAAGAGCAAATGTGAATTCATGGTAAGATATCAATTTCTTAGGTTGAATTTGTTTCTTCAATTAAAAGACAGTTTTATCCTTTAACCTATATGAAAAAATCCATTATGACATGGAAAAATTTTAGGCAACTCAAGGGCCAAATAGTTCAATCCTATACCCAAGAGTTTAGGAAAAGGGCTATATTGTTAGGAGTAAACTAGAATTCCCAAGATACTCTCTTGAAATATATTGGGGGTTTACATTCCTACTTAAAATGCACTATCCTTATGTTCAATCCAAGCAATTTAGATGAGGTATGTGTGCAAACCATGAACCTTGAAGCGAGAGGAAAGAACATTCATCAAGAGGCTAGCAAAAAGAATCCATTCAAGGGTAAGGAGAAGGAGAAGGGTGGAAAATGGACAGGAAAGAAGAATTCAAGTGTAAAGAAGTAAGGGTAGAAACTATATGCAAACATTTTTCCAAAGCGAGGCATGATGAAAACCATTGTTGGAAACTACATCTCAAACTAAGGCCATGGTCACAAAGGGAAAAGAAGCTATAGCAAGAACTACCTCACATAGCCACAACAACACTCCAAGTGAAGAATCAAGGATAGAGTTGCTCCATGTAAGGGTAATCTCATATCATACAAATATTGATGCATTATTTGATAGTGGGTCACAATCAAGCTTAATTTTAGAAAACTTGGTCAAAAACCTTAACCTTGAAACAAGACCTCATCATAATCCATATCCCTTAGGTTGGATAGTCAATAATGTAAATTTACAAGTTACAATTAAATTCTTATTCAGGTTTTCCATTACTAAAAAATCCATTGATGGAGTTGAGTTAGATGTAGTTCCATTTGACATCTCAAGAATTATTTTGGGAAGCCCATAGTTGTATGATAGGAAAGCAATATTTTATCGCCATGAGAACAAATATCAATTTCTCAAGGATGGAATGGAGTATATTATGAGAGCCCATCGCAAAAAGTTAAACATTTCTTTGGTTAATGTAGGACAGTTGAAGAGACTAGTAAATGCAAGTCAACCTTTTGTGCTTCTCATGATCAAGAAAAATAATGATATATATTATGAATCCTTTGAAGGTTGTGATGATAAGTTAAAATCTGTTTTATTTGATGTGGTAAGCAAGCATGGTGAGATGTTTCAGGAACCAAACGGGTTACCTTCCAAGAGGGGAATTTAACATGAGATACAGTTGTAGCAGGATGTTCCACTTCCAAACATTGGCATGTATCACATGTTGATCATGGAGAGCATGGAAATCAAGGAGAAAATTCAAGAATTTCTAAATAAAGGTATCATATGCCCATCTACTTCACCATGTGGTTCACAAATCATTTTGGTGCCAAAGAAGGATGGGACTTGGTGCATGCGTGTGGATTTCCATGCACTAAAAAAGATAACGGTAAAGAATCTTTATCCACTCCCAAGAATTGATTATTTTCTTGATCAATTGAGGTATGTAAAGTATTTCATGAAGTTAGACTTATAAAGTGGTTATCATCAAGTTAGAATAGATGAAGAGGACATTTGGAAAGCCACATAAAAAACTAAACAAGGATTGTTTGAGAGCTTGTTATGCCTTTTGGTCTTACAAATGCTCCAGCTACTTTCATGAGAGTTATGAATTATGTATTTAGACCATTTATAGATTATTTTGTCATTGTTTACTTAGATGATGTTATCATATTCAGCAAATCTCGAGATGAACATGTCATGCATGTGAACAAATTACTTGATGTCATGAGAAAAGAACAGTTATGTTAAAGATGTCAAAGTGTGAATTTGGCAAGACTTCTTTAGTGTATTTGGGACACATTGTTGGAGGTGGTGAGCTGAAGATAGACCCCTCTAAGGTTGAGGTCATTTTGAATTGGCCCAAGCCCAATACAGTTACATAGGTAAGAAGCTTTCTAGGGGTAGCAGAATATTGGAGGAAATTTATTGCTAATTTTTCTTCCTTTGCAGCTCAACTACATGCATTGACTAGTGTCAAGAAAGTATTCCATTGGGGAGACGTAAAGCAAAAAACATTTGATGCTTTAAAATAAAAGATCAGTTCAGCACCGATATTGGCTCTTCCATATCTTTGACAATCATTTGAGATTCAAACAGATGATAGTGATTATGCCATGGGAGTAGTTCTCATGTAGCATGGTAAGCCCATTACATTTCATTCTGAAATTTTTAATGGTGTTGTGATTAATGATCCCACTTGTGATAAATAACTTTATGAATTGGTACAAAGTGTTAAAAAATGGAAACACTACTTGATGGGGGAGGATATCATTATCCATACTGACCATCAGCCATTGCAGTACTTATAGCGACAGTCAAATTTGTAGCAATCATGACACTTCAAATGGATGGGTTTTCTACAACAGTTTCATTTGGTCATCAAATAAAAAAAGGGAATCTACAATAAGGTAGTTGATATGCCTTCCAGGCCTATTGTAAATTCATCTATTATACTCAAGCACAATTATGTTTTACATGAAAGTTACATTGAGAAATATGCATATGATAATGTCTTTCAAGATGTGTATGCAAGCTTGAGGCAATGAAACCAAATTGAAGAGTTAGATTACCATGTACATAACAATTTGTTGTATCACTTGGGAACTTATGTATTCCATGGGGAGAAAGAAACATTATCATAAGGGAGCCGCACACTTCATTGATTGCTAGACATTTTGGTGTAGGCAAGACATTAGCGAATCTTCGAAGGTATTGTTATTAGCCATGCATGTTTGATAATATATCTCATTTCATTAGAGGATGTTTGTGAAATAATTAAGATTAGCAATAGGAAACTAGGATTGTACACTCCACTTTCGGTACCTTCACATCCATGGGAGAGTATCTCAATGGATTTTGTAGGAGGTCTTCCATTATCAAGGAAATGTCATGATTAATTGTATTTATTTGTAGAGAGGTTCAACAAGATGTGTAGTTTAACACCATGTAAAAAGAAAATTACAACTGAACAAACAACTCATATTTTCTTTCAAAATATTTGGGTTCATTTTGGTCTTCCTACCTCCATTGTAAGTGATCAATATTCTCGATTTGTTGGGAATTTTTGGTCAAATTTGTGGGAGATGATGGACACTAAGTTGAAGAAAATTACAGCCTTCCATCCACAAACAGATGGACAAACCGAGGTGGTCAATAGGACAATCGTTCATCTTCTTAGAGGATATTGCAGCAAGCATCCCAAGTTGTGGGATGAATAGTTTCATTACATACAACATGCATACAACATGCATACAACAAGGCAAAGCATTCTTCCACAAACACATTTCCATTTGAGGCATGTTTTGGGTACTTGCCAAGATCACCATTGGACTTCATTTAAGAAAGATGTCACTATTTATGGTCATAGTGACATCGATAAGGCAAGGAAGTTCATTTAGAAAATTTAGTTGATACATCACACAGTGCAAGAACAACTTGAAAAGGATCGAAGAAACTACAATGCAAAGCATGACAAACACTATGTCGATCATAAATTTCAAGTTGGAGATGAAGTGTGGTTATATATTAGAAAATAGAGACTTCAAGGGGAATGTAAAAAGCTGAAACCAATCTGTTATGGTCCTTTTAAAATTTTGGAAAAGATTGTTAACAATGCATTTAAGCTATATTTGCCTCCTTATATGAAAATGTACTATGTTGTGAATGCTGAGAATTTGAGATTTTTTTATCCTCATTTGATTGATGATCAAGGAAAGCATGCTCAAATTCCATCAATAGATGATTCCTCACCATAATATGTTGATTAAATACAACAATATCTCATACTTGACAAAAGAACTAGAACTTCAAAGAGAAGGAATGTCAAATACCTTTAAGTGGGACTCAAGGGATAAAATTGTTTTAAGGCCAAATGGATGTAGATTGAGAAGGTGAGGGAGATGTAAATTCATGTACTGAAAAATTGACAGTATCTTTTGGGGTCCAAATGACTTCCAGTAGGGAGGAATAGTTAGGGGATCAATATTTAGCTCATAAATCATAGTGCTCAGAATCGCTCAAACATTGAATGATCGCGCCTGTCTCAGAGATACGATCCCAATGTAACTCATTTCACTCAAAATAGAGCTTGTATGAGAGATATAACCTGTTTTGTGTTCTTTTCCAAACAGAGGAATTTTGCAAAAAAAAGTATAGTCACTACACATTCAATAGTCTATACTGTTGATGTTGCAAGTTACTATGCGTGTTCAAGTTTTGGTCAATGGTGAGTGCGGTCATGCAATGTTGCACATTCTGTTTGGTCAATAATTTGGTGTGTTGGTGTGATTTCATTGGACAAGGGAGGACCAATGAGAAGGATACATGTGTCAATCATGGAGGCTGCCATGTGTCCCTCCCCAAAGCCCTGGCAAAATCAATGTGCATTGAAAAGTTTTATGGGCAAGTCGGCGAAGTCGAACCCGCAACCTCACTCGCACAAGCCTAGAATATTACCACTATGCCATGACATTGGTTTTTAATAATCAATGGTTGCAATACTTATTTGTTATCTTAAACTGTAGTGGTTGGGGGAGGAGAGGGCTTGCCCCATGAGCTATCCCCCTTCGCATGTGACCACACCATGAAACTAGAGGCCAGTGGTTAGCACTAATCGTGTGCTTAATGCTAATTGAAGATTAACATTCATAAACACATGCTTATCTTTAATTAATGGCATAGTTAAGTTGACAAATATTTTAGCGGATCCGATAAATTTGGGATTTCTCCAAATCTTGCGGGATTAACTGGAGTTTCTCTAGTTTTGGAGGAGTTTTCCTAAGGTAAACTGAAGAGGCCTTAACATTTGCAATTTTCAACCAACTTGGGCTCGGAAAAAGTCATTCCTAGATGATTTTGATGTTCTAAGCACATTGAAGTAGGTTTTAGGAGTAGTAGAGTATTGTAAATAGAACATTTTTCCATTTTGAGCTAATATAGAGGCCCAAGCCATGGAAGCTAGACCAAGGAGATGTAGCCCAAGAGGGGTGTACTCCTTCATCAAAACATTGTGTTAATTGTTCATTTTGATGGTTTGTTGTATAATTGTTTGCTGATGTTCAACACTTTATTTACATGTTATTTTTCTCATGAATTTGACTTAAAACTTGACATATTTACCTGTTACATTCACAAACACCATAAGGAAACCTATGCACATAAAGAAAATGAGGAGAAATTGTTTTTTAATTCTGAAGTTGAAATTACCATAGAAAAACTAACATTCAACAATAGATCAAGTTGGTATCAGAGCAAAGGTTATTTGCTTGATTGCTTGAGTTTTGTGCAAGTAGGGTTTTAATGGTTGCAAATTTGTGATGCTTACAAGGTTAAAGTTGTAGAGAGGAGAAGGGTAAATATTGGTTGCAAATCCTGAGGTAATTCCTAGAAGAAGAAGAGCCACAAGGCCACAATCTCGACCCAAAGTTTCAATCCCAGCTACACTTGAAGCACCTCAAGTTTTACCTTTAGTTGAGATTGAGGAGGTACAGGCAGTACCAGAAGCTGAGATTGAATCCAAAGCCACCATGTCTAGAGCAAGAGATACCGAAGGTCTTTTAGAAGAGGAATAATAAAATAAATATTTCTATGATTTAACTGACATGGTTAGAGTCCTCTATGAAGAGAGGAATACTAGAATGGTTGGAGAGAGTTATAAGTCCCCACATGGAGAGGGGAGATTAGAAGATAAAAAAAGATGAAAATAAGTATTCAAACAGTAATGGAGGAAATCCTCCTCCATCTCCACCATCTTCACCATCATCCTCATCATCTTCATCATCCTCATCATCACAAACAACATCATCTTCCACTTCCACCACAAAAATTGTTCATACTCATTCAAAAAACCCAAATGGAAAAACTCCCTTACTGAAATTGGAAATTAAGTTTGAACTTCCCATGTACAATGGTGAGGTAAATGTAGAGAGGTTAAACAATTGGATTCGACAATTGGAGGCTTATCGCAGAATTCAGAACCTTCAATAAGATGACATAAAGATCCAGTTGGCTTCATTGAGGCTAGAAGGAGCAACACTAGTTTGGTGGGAAGAAAAGACTCAAGAGGAAATATGAATTCATCCTAAGATATCTATTTGTTGGGTTGAATTTATTTCTTCAATTAAAACACATTTTTATTCTTTAGCCTATATGCAAAAAGCCATTATGAGTTGGAAAAAGTTTAGGCAACTCGAGGGCCAAACAGTTCAAGACTATACCCAGGAGTTTAGGAAAAGGGATTTTTTGTTAGGAGTAAATTTGAATTCCCAAGATACTCTCTTGAAATATATTGGGGGTTTACATTCCTACTTAAAACACATTATCCTTTTATTCAATCCAAACAATTTAGATGAGATATGTGTGAAAGCCATGCACCTTGAAGCGAGAGGACAGAACATTCAAGAAGAGGGTAGAAAAAAGAATCTATTCAAGTGTAAGGACAAAGATAAGGGTGGAAAATAAAAAGGAAAGAAGAATGCAAGTGTAAATAAAGAAGTGGAGAAAAATATATGCAAACATTGTTCCAAAGTGGGGCATGATGAAACCCACTATTGGAAACTACATCCTAAACTAAGGCCTAAGAAACCAAACAGTAAGAGGAAATAAAAGACAATCGATGCCACACAGCATGATCTTGGATCCGATTCTGGTGATGAAACCATGATTTCAGCCATGGCCACAAAGGGAAAAGAAGCTATAGAAAGCACTAGTTCCTCGCATAGTCACAACAACACTCCAAAAGAAAAATCAAGGATAGAGTTGTTCCATGTAAGCGTAATATCAAATCATACAAATATTGATGCAATATTTGGGAGTGGGTCACAATCAAACTTAATTTCAGAAGAATTGATCAAAAATATTAACCTTGAAATTATACCTCATCATAAGCCATATCCCTTGGGTTGGATAGTCAATAATGCAAATTTACAGGTTACAAGGAAATTCTAATTCAGGTTTGCCATTACTGAAAAATTCATTGATGAAGTTGAGTTAGATGTAGTTCCACTTGACATCTCAAGAATTATTTTGGGAAGCCCATATTTGTATGATAGGAAAGTGTTATTTTATTGCCATGAGAACAAATATCAATTGATCAAGGATGGAGTGGAGTATATTGTGAGAGCTCATCACAAAAGTTAGACATTTCTTTGGTTAATGCAAGATAGATGAAGAGACTAGTAAATGCAAGTAAAATATTTGTGCTTCTCATGATCAAGAAAAAGAATGTAGATTATGAATCCTGTATATTTTTTATGATAAGTTAAAATATGATTTGTTTGATGTGGTAAACAAGCATGGCGACATGTTTTAGGAACCAAAGGGGTTACCTCCCAAGAGGGGAATTCAGCATGAGATACAACTGCAACAGACTGTTCCACTTCCAAACATTAGAATGTATCACATCTCGATCATGGAGAGCATGGAAATCAAGAAGAAAATTCAAGAATTTCTAAACAAAGGTATCATACGCCCATCTACTTCACCATGTGGTTCACCAATTGTTTTGTTTCTAAAGAAGGATGGGACTTGGCGCATGTGTGTGGATTTATGTGCACTATTGATGGTTTCTTAATCAATTGAGGTATGAAAAGTATTTCATTAAGTTAGACTTATCAAGTGGTTATCCTCAAGTTAGAATAGCTGAAGAGGACATTTGCAAAACAACATTTGAAACTAAACAAGGATTGTTTGAGTTGCTTGTTATGCCTTTCAATCCTACAAATGCTCCAGCTACTTTCATGAGAGTTATGAAGGACATATTGAGACCATTTCTAGATGATTTTGTCATTGCTTACTTAGATTATATTCTCATATTCAGTAAATCCAGAGATGAACATGTCATGCATGTGAACAAAGTACTTGATGTCTTGAGAAAAGAACAGTTATTTTTAAAGATGTCAAAGTGTGAATTTGGAAAGAATTCTTTAGTGTATTTGGGACACATTGTTGGAGGAGGTTAGTTGAAGATAGACCCCTCTAAGGTTGAGGTCATTGTGAATTGGCCCAAGCCCAATACAGCTATAGAGGTAAGAAGCTTTCTACGAGCAGCACAATCTTGGAGGAAATTTATTGCTAATTTTTCTTCCATTGCAGCTCCACTACATGCATTGACTAGTGTCAAGATTGTCTTCCACTGGGGAGATGTACAACATAAACCATTTGATGATTTAAAACAAAAGATCAGTTCAGCACTGGTATTGGCTCTTCTGGCTCTTATATAGCCATTTGAGATTCAAATGGATGCTAGTGATTACGCCATGGGAGTAGTTCTCATGCAGCATGGTAAGTCCATTTCATTTCATTCTGAAATTTTTAATGGTGTTGTGACTAACTATCCCACTTATTAAAAAGAAATTTATGCATTGGTACAATGTGTTAAAAAATGGAAACACTACTTGATGGGGAAGGATACCATTATTCGTATCGACCATCAACTATTGCATTACTTATAGTCACAGTCAAAGTTGTTGCAATCACGACACTTCAAATGGATAAGTTTTCTACAACAGTTTCATTTGTTTATCAAATACAAAAAGGGAATCTACAATAAGGTAGTTGATATTCTTTCTAGGTGATGATCCTCGGTATTGCAACAAGAATGTTGCAAATCCCAAGGCTACCAACTTTGATTATCAACTCGGGGTTCGTACAAACTTGGGAGGTATCGTACTATATGTGCGGCATACAATGTGTCCTTCCTTTGCTGTCATGATGTAATTGAGTGCATGTACTGAATTCAAATCCTAAAATAGTTGTAGAAAAGGAAATGTTCAAAATGGAACCTTAACCTATGGCAAGAAAGAAAGTACAAGGAAAGAAATTGAAATCAATTGCTAAAACACACCATTTTCTAACTAACTGCCAAGAAACTATGCTTTTCAATAATGCTAAATTATCACGAACCAAATTCTACTATCTAAGCATGGAAGTAAGAGGCATCAAACATCACGAATGTGCAAATAAAGGGACTGAAATAAATCTGTTTTTGTCTTTTCATGCAAAATAAAATATGCAAACTAATTTCTTTTGGTGACGTGACAAGTGAAT
Organism: Pinus taeda; assembly: GCA_000404065.3. NCBI lineage: Eukaryota > Viridiplantae > Streptophyta > Pinopsida > Pinales > Pinaceae > Pinus > Pinus taeda. The sequence continues at coordinate 55,806 of APFE031458936.1, read as the reverse complement.
TCAAGGATGTTGAAGGTTGGATGGAAGGGTTAGGAGATTTTTGGATGGTGTGGGAGACCCTTGGGAGGATTTTGGTGACTTCCTATAGGTTTTCCATCAATTTGGCCTCAAAACAAGCCATTTCAGGAAAACCTACAGGATGTACTAGAAACATACAAGATGATCCTATAGGAATTATAGGAAACCTACAGGATACAACCAAGAGAAAAATATGAGGTTTTATAGGTGATGGGAGGCTTAGGAAAGGTTTTTGATGGGTGGAATGGAGTGGGAAAATTTCTAGGATCACTCAAAACTCAAAACCAAAGTTGGGAGATGGATGGATTCACTCACAAAGCTTGGAGAAGTTTCCTTATGAAATGATGAAATTGGTGAGGGTTTAATGACCAAGAAGATCAAATACAAATTGGATGGGACAATTTTTTTATTATTAATTAGGATGTCTTAGGTCCCTATTCCAAGTGGAATCACTCAAAAATACCTTTGTTAACTGATTCAAAAAAAAAAAAAAAAAAAAAAAAAAAAAAAAAAAAAAAAAAAAAAAAAAAAAAAAAAAAAAAACTTACTAGTCGAAAATCTAGAAATTCGAGAACTAGTGAGCTAGTAAATCTAAAAAATTCCTAACGAAATCAAGTGAAAATGAAATGGGGTAATTTTTTTTTTATGAACTAGAATTTTTTTTTGATCTAATGCAAGTGGAATCAAGTCGATTGAAACTCATTAGCATGCTCTAAAAAATAGCATAAATTTACTGTTCTTTGTTGAAAAGGAGGTCCAACAATCTAGATTTGGGAATAAGAAGACTAATCCAAGAAACTCAATGATTATTATGATCTTACAAAGATTTTACAAGGATTAAATAATTCTTGTGATCCTACAAAAGAACTTATATCAACCATTTAACTCAATCCTACAACAAGAAATCATTAATATTAAATGCAGAAGTAGAAAGAAATAAAAACTAGAGATGCATGTGAATAAGCAATGAATAGAAGGAAAGAAAATGATACAAAAGGGCTCTGAGGCTCCTAGGATTTCCAAGTCCAAGGAAACTTAGAGAGCTATGGAGGAGAACAAGATTTAGAAGCTGCACATGACACCAATCTTCATTATTTTCATAAATATAATTACATCCCACTAAGAAAATACAATGGAGCTGCAAGAATACAAGCTCTCTCCACAATAACACTCATGAAAATCTCTCCTTAGAGGAAAATTCGACTTAGTACTTATAAAAAATGATTAGGAATCATTCCCCATGAATGTAGGAAGCTGTCCCCACCAAAATCCCTTGATTAGTGGATATAGTCCCCAAAACCAGGAATTTGCATTAAATGGCAAGGAACGCATTCCTATATTTTCTCAATCATTCACTAGAGGAAAATTCGACTTGGTACTTATACAAAATGATTAATAATCATTCCCCATGGATGGAGGAAGCTTTCCCCACTGAAATCGCTTGGTTAGTGAAACATATTCGTAGATTTTCTCAATCATTGGAGTCCCACAATTTGTACCATAATTCCATAATATCTTGTTGACTTATTATTTATTATTGATCCTCCAACAGTAGGGAATAAGTCCGTAAATTATCTCCTCCTCCAACTCTTCATAGTATACCCAATATTCTCATAATATTCCACATAAAATAAATAATATTCGGCACAAATATTCAATTATTCATAAACCTTCCTAATAAATATATTAAAGTTAAAAATAAATTATCTAATGCAAAAAGAGAGGTTTAACGTGCTGAAGGATGGTCATAAGCCTCAATTTAGGTTTTAAATTAGAGGCATGGGCCTTAATTTATGTCTAATTTAAAGGCCCATCAGTAGGCCTATTGCAAATTCATATATTATACTCAAGCACAATTTTGTTTTACAAGAAAGTTACATTGAGCAATATGCATATGATAATGACTTTGAAGATGTGTATGCAAGCTTGAGGAAAGGAAACCAAATTGACGAGTTAGATTACCATGTAAATAACAGTTTGTTTTATCACTTGGGCAAGTTATGTATTCCACAGGGAGAAAAAAACAATATCATAAAGGAGGCGCAAACTTCTTTGACTGCTAGACATTTTGGTGTAGGCAAGACAATAGAAAATCTCCAAAGGTATTGTTATTGGCCACACATGTTTGATAATGTATCTCATTTCATTAAAGGATGTTATTTGTGTGCAATAAGCAAGCCTAGAAATAGGAAACTAGGATTGTACACTCCACTTCTGGTACCCTCTTCACATCCATGGGAGAGTATCTCAATAGATTTTGTAGGAGGTCTTCCATTGTTAAGGAAAGGTCATGATTACTTGTATGTAGCTGCAGAAAGGTTTAGAAAGGTGTGTATTTTAAAGCCATGTAAAAATAAAATTATAGCTGAACAAATAGCTCATATTTTCTTTCAAAATATCTAGGTTCATTTTGGTCTTCCTACCTCCACTGCAAGTGATCAAGATTCTCAATTTGTTGGGAAATTTTGGTCAAATTTATGGGACATGATGGAAATTAAGTTGAATAAGAGTACAACCTTTCATCTACAAACAGATGGACAAACCAAGGTGGTCACTAGGACAGTCATTCATCTTCTTAGAGGATATTGCAACAAACATCCCAAGTTGTGGGATGAAAAGTTGCATTACATACATCATGCATACAACAGGGAAAGAATTCTTCCACAAACATATCTCCATTTGAGGCATGTTTTGGGTACTTTTCAAGATAGTGTTATCGGGAAATCTAGTGTCCATGCAGAGCTACTAGTCCCACTAAGACGGGTAGCTATCTTAGAAACAAACAAACAAAAGTTACTTTCATTTTACTTTATGAGAAGAAAATAGGAGAGGAACAAAGAATACCAACCGCAATCTTTCGCTTGGTTCCTTGCTTGTTCCTTCTCCCCTCTGACGGATCTTTGCCACTCCTTTCTTGATTACTCTGCTTCAAAGAGTACCTATAAAGTCAAAGAAACATAATACCTTCAAAGTACAGAGATCTACCATCATAAACAATATAGGACCAGATATATATTGACCACACAAATGCATATATCATCAAACATAGGAGAATGTGGAGGAAAACTTGAATAGCTTTATTGATATAAAGATTAGAAGAGAGGATTACAACCCATGATCTGACCCAACATCATCCTCCCAGCATGAAAGCCTTTATTCACCTCATGAAAAGCTTAGATCACCCAACACTATGATGTTCCACCAGGAAACCAACAACACTTCCTTACAAGATGCAAAATTCCAGCCTCTGGATCTTTGGGATGAGGGATCCATATATAGATGATTGCAGGTGGGTGATTTAGCTTTTGGGATTTTGATTGGTGTCTTCTCTCTGATAGTTCTTTGTTCCACTTGGATATTCATGATCTCTTACTCATCCCTGTGCGAATTCAGAGAGGCAAGTGTCATAGGAGAAGTTTCTGGAATATTCCATGATGATCCACCTTGCAAATTGTCTCCGCCATTTGTCTACTCTTTCCCATCGCACCCTACAAAAGGGATTTTCAGTATGCATCGCACTTTCTTCATGTGGCAGGTGAGATGCATCACACCCTTTGCATTGAGCATTCTGTATGGTCCAGTTTTGACTAGTTCTGAGCAGTTTTCCATGGAGAACTTATGGGAGATGATGTAATCAACTGACCTTGTTCCTTTAGGATATGAAACAACAATTTTAGGGACTCAGAAGCTCTTGGTTTATGGACATATATGATTGGGGTTGCAGTGCCGAAATATGTCTATAACAGTTGCCCACTAAAGCATGAGGTCGTAAATCTTTTGATGTCAGGTAAAATGCTTTATCATGAGGATCTGATGTTTTCGAACTGGAAGGTGACCTGTAATAAGATACAATACAATACATTATCTTCATAATATTTTCATTATCTAGCTGAGGTGGGCATTCCCATGCTCAGCTTTATAAATTCATTTTCATGTACATAGGATAGACAACTGTCTGTGTAGCAGATTGATGATTCTGATAGAGCCATCATCCTTTGATTCAGATGATCATCTGTGCAGCAATGGTGTACATTTGATGTCTTTATTTTCCTGAATATATCACAACCTGGATGGATGAAACTAGTTCTGGGGTCTTCAAACTCGTTCAATCTTCACTCGAAGTACAAGTTGATCCATGTGAAAAGATGTTATGGAGTCGAACATGGAAAGACATTGCCTGATTACCAACCAATGAGGTAAGCTGTTAACAAGCGTGAGAGGAATCACCGATATTGATGATGACCCTCAAGGTACTACAATATAATTCACGTGGTGTGAAAAAGGGACTTGGCGTTGAACACCACGTAAAATCTTTCGGTCGAAGGCCATTGATGTAAACCTGTCGCCAGAAGTGAGAAACTTGCCATTGAGGCATGCAAGCTTCAAGGTACTGAAAGGGTTGTTCCTAGGTCGAATTCTTGGATAATGAGCTGTTGTCGACAAGAAGTGACCTGTCGTAGGAGGGCCTTAATGAATCCCACATCTACGACATGGAATAGGACAAATGATTTTGTGGAGGTGAAAATGATCTAATGATACAAGGTTCAGGGTGGCGGTCATGAAAGAATGAAGCGTGAAGGTATTGTAGCAGGTGAGACACAAGCTGGGTTGGTGAATTCTCTGAATGAATTCTCTTGAACATATCGGTGAAACTGAAATGGATTGGTAGCGTTAACCCCAAAGATGGATGGTATGATGGACCAATGGTAATATGACTGATGAACGGAATAACCCAACCCAACTCAATCATGGTGATGGAGTGAAAGTGTCATGTTCAAGAGCGACTTGCTACCAATAAAGTTTCTTCAACTTTTCTTCCCAATTTTTCCCCAGTCATTACTAACCAATACCTCTTTATTTTTATCAAGCTTGAGGAGGATAACATATGATTGTTCTATAATTTTCCCTTCAGGAAAACTTGTTGTTATGTTTTAACGAGCCTAGCAACAGTGAAACTCGTTCTTGTCTCTATGGACAAGTTGGTCGCTATTGGCTTTAACGAGTTTAATGACAAAGACAACTCAGTCCTTTTTTAATTTTAGAGAGTCTTAAAGGGACGAAAAGGAAACTCCAGTAATCCTTTTTCGTCATATAATCCCCTATGTCCGAAAAAGTATAAAATAATATGAAAGGGATGAATTTTCAATAGTTTTAACGAGCCGAACAAGACAAGCGCTCGATCTTTTTCTGTAATAATCCCTTAGGCCCAAAAAGATTAAAATATAGAGGAGGGATAGCACTTCTGATAGCTTTAACGAGCTGGAGAGGCCAATTGCTTGACAATATTTTCATATTTTACGAGTCAGATGAAAAGAGCTTAAAGGAGACTCGTTTTTGAGGAACGAGTGATATTTTCTGGTAGCAGCTGATTCCAGGTAAGGTTTGGAATTTTCCAATCACGACAATGTCACAAGGATGGCTAACAGAATCACTTGTTGCAATTGTTCCTCAAAAGGGTAAACAATCAAATGGAGGCGTATGATCGGCTAAAACAAAGTGGAGGTGATGGTAAGAACACGACCAAGGCTCAAAAGCTGATGATAATGCATTCATAATGGTTATTTACCAGATATTGGTTCATTTTTTAATAAGCTTAAACTCTGGCAAAACATATGCTCATTGCTTAGGCTTGATTTTTAACGAGCTTGAACTTTGCATAAAACTGCTCGTGCTAGTCATATAATAAGGATGTCTCACGGATAGGTTCAATTTTTAAGGAGCTTGCACCATTCAAAACTTTGCTCGGTATCCTTTTTTTATGTAAGCTAAGAATGACCAATCCTATGAGTTTAAAGGGTTGAGAATCGAAAAACTAAGAAAACAAATGGTCGCTTTTCACTTGCATGCAAAAAGGTTTACATGCCCCCAGGTATAGTGAAATAGAGTTTCCAGGCTACCATATAGAAGTTCTCGCATTTGCAAGATAGATTCCACCCGCATAGCAGACAGAAACACTTCCCTGGCTTAGTCCATTTGGACAAAGGTGATTCTAGCTCCAATCACCTAACCTTGACGAGGGAATCTAATTATGGCCTAATCCCATTTTCCTAAATGGATGGGTGTCAGACTAGTCATATATCCTTCATGGAAACCTACCCTATACCCAAAGTTTCCTTGCCAAAGCAGACTAGGGTGCATGCCCCCTGGGTTTCAGTCATAGCCACCGAATTACTCGCGCTCTTCAGGCGGATGGACTAGATATTGATGAGACATTCCTTGCGTGAAAAGACCAGTTAGGGATGGAATTTGACTATTAGCTATGTGTGAGCCAGGGAATGAAAGCTGGTCTATGAGCTGGACCACTCGGCCTTCATGCGGAAAACACATTACTCGAAAAAGTGAGGAGACAATGGCTCCCATGCTATAAATATAGTCACGCCTAAGGATTAGATTATAATCTAAAGGTCCTCAGACTACCATTACATTTAGATAAATGGTTTTCCCTCTCAAAGTTATAGGCAAACTTGGAAGGATCCCTAATGGTCGACTGGTTCCTTTGTCGAAGCGTGTCAGATTTCGCATCTCAGGTAGAAGTGATGGCGAACCGATCGCTTTCCAAGCAGTTGAGGAAAGGATACTCACAGAAGCCCCTTCACGTATGATAGTACCGACCATGACCATTCTGTAAGCTTGTACAATGATTCAAAATGGTACATTAGATGGTAAACGGGGTCTGCCTAGTAGATTCCAATCGAAGGAAACGACTAGGTTGCTCGGAGGTGGGACTGAATAAACGGCCGAATATGACCCTGACGAACTTCCTTCCTACGGTAAAAGAATGGGTAAATTACCCCCATGTTCATCGGAGTCTGTGCTTACGGAAAGAATCTGAATGGTGTCGTTCTCATTCTCTTCAGTGACTATATCATTTGAAGATGGACCTTCTGAAGATAAGACTGGGTGAATTGCCATCTCGACCTGATGACTTTGGTCTGGAGTGGACTCAAAGGGTTTATCTTCAATGATAGACACTTCGACTGACAACAAATGTGTGTCAGTCAGATTTTCAACTAGCGATGGACTCGGCAAGAGTTTCTTGTATCCAGGAGGAAGCCGTAGTGGTGAAGCAAGACAATTATCCAAGACTCTTTTAGCTTCGTCTAGGAAGGGAGAAAGGTGGACAACATGATTGCCTTCACACAGTCTACAAGGAAATTTATATTGTCCTTTCTGCCCAGAGACTTTTCTTTCACTAGTTGACGGTGTGCTCTCAACATGATCATCAGAGGTTGACGACACTGGACTGTGCAAACAAGGAGACCGATCCCTTAAGATCTGAGTGATGCAAGGACAATCTTGATGATAGTGATCTCCTTTGCAAATGACACATGGAGATTTAGGTTTGGATGGTGCAGTGTGTGGATTTTCGCTAGATGATGCATGGTTTCCCCTTTTTGCCTTTGACTCCTTCTTCTTCTTCTCCTTCCCTTTCTTCTTCTTCTCAGTTACTTGGTTTTTAGCTTTACTAGCTTCACCAAGCGAAGAGGAAGGAGGGGAGGGAGAAACAAATGAAGCAGAAGGTTGGGGGGTAACTCTAGTATCATCTAGTTGCTGACTTGATTGCTCAGGAATCGCAATGGTTTGAACGATAGAGGTCGAGAAGAGCCATATTGGCAAGCCAATTATCAGTCCTGGGAGGGACAATGTTGCCATATGAGGTGCACCAACATCTCCCCAAGACGAGAAAGGACTAGGATTTCCCTCAAGGGGAAATCCTTGGTTGGTGGACTCCATTTTTATCAACCTAAGACCAACGAGGGAACAATGACATTATTCTGATTAAAATTAATTTTATGACCCTTTGACACAACTTGCTTTTTCAATTTTTAAGAGCTGAGAAAAAGCTAAAGATGACTCTAGTCACCTTCGATTTTTAATGAGCCTGAAGTGACAAGTGCTCAGATGGACCTTTTCCTTTAAGGAGTCTGAAAAGGAACGAAAGAGACTACTCTGGAAATCTAGACATAGGGATTACCAAACCAATCGCAAAACAACAAAATACATTTTACGGTACAACAGTCAATTTTCTTGAATGTTGTGTTCAGTGCATTGCAATCGATAGGGCGGCAAACATGGCTTCCTAAGGGTAAAGGATATAGCCTATTGTGGTCTCCCAATATATACTCAATGGTATGTGGGAGCACAAGTCTATATTGGCACTTGTCGTCTCAAAGAGGAGGAATCACCCAACCTACAATGAAAGCGATAGTTACCAGGCTTTACGACACCGAAATACATCTCTATCCTAGACTTCTAAATGTTGTGCATTAGGTTCCAAAGCATTTTTATGTTCATTGAATTTATTTTACAGTTGATCTTTCTAAAGAGGTTTTCCTTTCAGGTTCACCACATGATGTAGATATACAATTCCTAAAATGCAATCTAAGATGATAAACAATCATTTAATCTTCTTTTTGCAATGAAAATCCTAGCTACTAAGGAAAGAGAAGCGGGATTCTTTCAACATAGAGTAGAGAGCACACACTAGATGCACTGTCCTAAATCAAAATCAAAAACCAGTCTAAATGCAAATGGACATGCATGTATTTGTTTTCGCTTTCTTAATGTGTGAATGACAAAAAGAATGCTAAGTACAAATCTGAATCATTTCAAGCGACAGTACTAACGATTTTCTCTTCAAAAGATGAAAGGAATATAATGACGACACTTTGCGATTTTGAATTTAAAACTGCTTTCGACACTTGAAAAACCATTAATTCAAATCAAATACAAGAGTAACAGTGTAATCGACCATCAAGAACAATAGGATTCTTTTCTTTGACTGAAAACGACACTTGCGACACTTCCAAATCAAAAGACGACAGTTTGAATTACGCTACTTCTTTGTAAAGGAGAACCGTAAATGGCGAACAATACATAAAAACATTTACAGTTCTTTGTACAATGGAGGTTGAATCATGCAAAGGAAGGGAGTTTCCATAGTGGTATACTAATCACAAACAACGAAACTCCTAAATAAAGCTGAAGAGAGTGAACAAAAACCAAAATTTGGAAGCAGAAATAGTCTTATCTGATCATCACACCTGTAACATAGGGAAAGAGTGATGCATCTCACCTACTGCACACGGGACGTGCGATGCATCCAGATTCCCAAGAGGAGAAGGTGCAATGGTCCAGGGACGAGACTTCAACTTGGTTCTTGGTCACAGTTTGCAGCTTAGTTCATGGATTTAGGCCAAGCTAATGATAGTCAATAAATGTAGCACAAGGGCTGATCTAATGAGGCTACTTGAGCCACCACCAGGGCAATTAGGATGTTTGAAAATCAATTGTTCAGTTTATAAACAAAACCCAGAGATAGACTGAAGTAGCATTGATCTACTTTTCACTTGCATAGAAAATGCAGTTCAAAGGCTAGCTAGCTTGACTTCAGGCTCCGTCTGTAAGTTTATAAAGCAAACAAATATAGAAAAGCAAACAAGCTATTCACTCCCTATCAGAGTTGCCATTTTGTTATCGGGAAATCTAGTGTCCATGCAGAGCTGCTAGTCCCACTAAGACGGCTAGCTATCTTAGAAACAAACAAACTAAAGTTACTTTTGTTTTCCTTTATGAGAAGTAGATAGGAGAGGAGCAAAGAATACCAACCTCAATCTTTCGCTTGGTTCCTTGCTTGTTCCTTCTCCCCTCTGACAAATCTTTGCCACTCCTTCCTTGATTACTCTGCTTCAAAGAGTACCTGTAAAGTCAAAGCAGCATAATACCTTCAAAGTACAGAGATCTACCATCATAAACAATATAGGACTAGATATATATTGACCACACAAATGCATATATCATCAAACATACAAGAATGTGGAGGAAAACTTGAATAGCTTTATTGATATAAAATTAGAAGAGAGGATTACAACTTATTGATCTGACCTAGCGTCATCCTCCCAGCATGAAAGCCCTTCTTCACCTCAGGAAAAGCATAGATCACCCAACACTATGATGTTCCACCAGGAAACCAACAACACTTCCTTACAAGATGCAAAATTCTAGCCTCTAGATCTCTGGGATGAGGGATCCATATATAGATGATTGCAGGGGGGTGAGTCAACTTCTGGGATTTTGATTAGTGTCTTCTCTCTAATAGTTCTTTGTTCCACTTGGAGATTCATGATCTCTTAATCATCCCTAGGCGAATTCAAAAAGGCAAGTGTCATAGGAGAAGTTACTAGAAGATTCCATGATCATCCACCTTGCAAACTGTCTCTGCCATTTGTCTACTCTTTCCCATCGCACCCTACAGAAGGAATTTTCAGTATGCATCACACTTTTTGGATGTGGCAGGTGAGATGCATCATACCCTTTGCCCTAAGCAGTCTGTATGGTCCCGTTTTGACTAGTTCTGAGCAGTTTTCTATGGAGAACTTCTAGGAGATGATGTAATCAGCTGACCTTGTTCCTTTATGGTATGAAACAACACTTTTAGGGACTCAGAAGCCCTTGGTTTATGGAAATATATGATTGGGGTTGTAGTGCCAAAATATGTCTATAACAGATAGCCATTGGACTTCATCTTTAAGAAAGATGTCATGGTCATAGCGACATTGATAAGGCAAGGAAGTTCATTGAGCAAATTCAGTTGATACATCACACAGTGCAAGAATCACTTGAAAAGAGTCAAAGTAGCTACAAGGGAAGGCATGAAAAAAATTGTGTCAATCATAAATTTCAAATTGGAGACAAAGTTTGCGAATATATTAGCAAAGAGAGACTTCAAGGAGAAGGTAAAAATTTGAAGCCAATCCTTTATGGTCCTTTTAAAATTCTAGAAAATATTGGTAACAATGCATTTAAGCTAGATTTTCTTCCTTATATGCAAATATACTTTGTTGTTACTGTTGAGAATTTGAAATTGTTTGAGCCTCATTTGATTGATGATAAAGAAGAGAATGTTCAACTTCCATCAATAGATGATTTCTTGCCATAATATCTTAATGAACTATAGAAATATCTCATGCTTGATAGAAGAATCGAAACTTCAAAGAGAGGGAATGTCGAATACCTTTGAGTGGGACTCAAGGGACAAAATCCTTCTAAGGCCAAATGGATGCGGATTGAGAAGGTGAGGGAGTTGTACCCTCACTTTCTGATCGATTGATAGTATATTTTGTGGTCCAAAAGGTTTCTAGTGGGGAGGAAAGATCAAGTGATCAGTATTTAGCTCAAACATCAAAGTGTCGAGAATCGCTCAAACATTGAATGACCATGTCCATCTCGGTGATATGATCCCAACGTAAATCATTTCACTCAAAATGGAGCTCATATGAGAATTATATCACGTTGTGTCCACTTTGTGAAAAAGAGGAATTTTACAAAAAAAAAGAACAGTCACTACATAGTCAGCAGTTTGTACTACTAATGTGGTAGGTGACTATGCAGGTCAAAGGTTTGGTCAACAGACATTGAGGTCACACCAAGTGGTGCATTTCGGTTGGTGGACAATTTGGTGAGTTGGTTTGATTTCATTGGATAGGGGAGGACCAATGAGAAGGATAAATGTGGCAAGCCTCGAGGCTAACATGTGTCCCTCCCCAAAGGCCTGGTAGAATCGGCATGCATTGCAAAAGTTTATGGGCAGGTTGACAGAGTCGAACCGGTGACCTTACCTGCACAACCCTGGAGTCTTATTACTATGCTGCGCCGCTGTTTCTTAATAATCAATTTTTGCAATACATATTTGTTATGTTAAGCCGTAGTGGATGGGGGAGGAGAGGGCCAACCCCGCGGGCCATCCCCTTCCCCATGTGACCACACCACGAAACTGGAGACTAGCAGTTAGCACTAACTCCATGCTTAGCGCTAACTAAAGATTAACATTCATAAACACATGTTTATCTTTAATTAATGGCATAGTTAAGTTGGTGTATCTTTTAGGAGATCTAATAAATTCAGGATTTCTCCAAATTTGGTGGGATTAACTAGAGTTTCTCCAATTTTGGTGGAGTTTTTCGAGGGGGAAACTGAAGAGGCCATAACTTTTGAATTTTTGACCAATTTGGGCTTAGAAAAAGTCATTCCTAGATGATTTTGATGTTCTAAGCACATTGAAGTAGGTTTCAGGAGCAGTAGAGCATTCTAAACTACATTTTTTCCATTTTGAAATAATACAGAGGCCCAAGCCATGGAAGATGGACCAAGGAGATGTAGCCTAGGAGGGGTGAATTCCTTCATCAAAACACTATGTTAAGTGTTCATTTTGATGGTTTATTGTATATTTTTTTTCTTGTTAAACACTTTATTTACATTTTATTTTGCTCATGACTTTGACCTAAAACTTGACATATTTACCTGTTATATTCACCACCATAAGGAAACTTTGTGCACGTAAAGCAAATGAGGAGAAATTATTTTTAATTTTGAAGTTGAAATTAGCACATAAAAACTAACATTCAACAACATATCTAGTTGGTATTAGAGCAATGATTATTTGCTTGATTGCTTGAGTTTTGTGCAAGTAGGGTTTTAATGGTTGCAAATTTGTGATGCTTACAAGGTTAAAGTTGTAGAGAGGAGAAGGGAAACTATTGGTTTCAAATCCTGAGGTAATGCCCAGAAGAAGGAAAGTCACAAGGCCACAATCTCCACCCAAAGTTTCAATCCCAGCTGCACTTGAAGCACCTCGAGTTTTACCTTTAGCTGAGATTGAGGAGGTACAAGTAGTACCAGAAGTTGAGCCTGAATCCAAAGCCATCATGTCTGGAGCAAGAGATATTAAAGGTCTTTCAGAAGAGGAAGCATACAAGAAAGCTTTCTAGGATTTAATTGACATGGTTATAGTCCTCTGTGAAGAGAGGAATACTAGAATGGATGGAGAGGGTTCTAAGTCCCCACATGGAGAGGGAAGCTCAGAAGATAAAAATGATGAAAAGAAGGATTCAAAGGGTAATGGAGGAAATCCTCCTACATCACCACCATATTCATCATCTTCATCATCATATTCATCATCCTCATCATCACAAATAACATCATATTCCACTTCCACCACAAAAATTGTTCATAAGCATTCAAAAACCCCAAAAGGAAAAAATCCCTTACTCAAATTAGACATTAAGTTTTAACTTCCCATGTACAATGTTGAGGTAAATGCAGAGAAGTTAGACAATTGGATTCAACAATTGGAGGTTTATTGCAGAATTCAAAACCTTCAAGAAAATGACATAAATATCTGGTTGGCTTCATTGAGGCTAGAAGGAGTAGCACTAGTTTGGTGGGAAGTAAAGACTCAAGAGGAAATGTGAATTCATGGTAATATATCCATTTCTTGGGTTGAATTTGTTTCTTCAATTAAAATACATTTTTATCCTTTAGCCTATATGAAAAAAGCCATTATGAGTTCGAAAATTTTTATTTAACTCAAGGGCCAAACAATTCAAGACTATACATAGGATTTTAGGAAAAGGGATTTGTTGTTAGGAGTAAACTTGAATTCCCAAGACACTCTCTTGAAATATATTGGGGGTTTACATTCCTACTTAAAACACACTATCCTTATCTTAAATCCAAGAAATTTAGATGAGGTATGTTTGCAAGCCATGCACCATGAAGCGAGAGGAAAGAACATTAAGGAAGAGGATAGCAAAAAGAAGCCATTCAAGGGTAAGTAGAAAGAGAAGGGTTGAAAATGGAAAGGAGAGAAGAATGCAAGTGTAAAGAAATCAGGGGAGAAAACTATATGAAAAAATTGTTCTAAAGTGTGGCATGATGAAATCCACTGTTGGAAACTACATCCCGAACTAAGGTCTAAGAAACCAAACAATAAGTGGAAACAAAAGACGATCGCTACTACACAACATGATCTTGGATCTGATTCTAGTGATGAGAACAATATTTATGCCATGGTCACAAAGGGAAAAGAAGTTATAGAAAGCACTAGTTCCTCACATAGTCACAACAACACTCCAAATGAAGAATCAAGGATAGAGTTGTTCCATGTAAGGGTAATCTCAAATCATACAAAGATCGATGCATTATTTGATAGTGGGTCACAATTGAGCTTAATTTTAGAAGACTTGGTCAAAAACCTTAACCTTGAAACTGTACCCCATTATAAGCCATATCCCTTGGCTTTTATAGTCAATAATTCAAATTTGCAGGTTACAAGGAAATGCTTATTCAAGCTTTCCATTACTGAAAAATTCATTGATGAAGTTGAGTTAGATGTAGCTCCACTTGACATTTAAGGAATTGTTTTGCGAAGCCCATATTTGTATGAAAGGAAACAAGGAAAATTTCAAGGATGAAATTTTTTCTTAAAGTTTAAAAATATTGGCGAATCTCACTAATCCCTAATATGCAAACTATAAAAATTTTATTGATATATTTGTAAAATTATTCAAATTTATAATGATTTTATATATAGTCTCTATATAATGTTGGCAATTTTTAAGGTAAAATAATTTTATATTCTAAGATTTTGGGCGAATCATCTTTTATAAAGTTGGACATTGGTGAATCTTTTTTGTGGAAAAATCATGGAAAATTAGTCCAGTGGGCGAACATTAGCCCCTAAAATTTTCCATGATAGGAAAGCAGTATTTTATTGCCATGGTAACCAACATCAATTTCTCAATGATGGAAATGAGTATATTGTGAGAGCCCATCTCAACAAGTTAAGCATTTCTTTAGTTAATGCAGGACATATGAAGAGACTAGTAAATGCAAGTAAAAATTTTGTGCTTCTCATGATAAAAAAAAAGAATGATATAGATTATGAATAATTTGAAGGTTGTGATGATAAGTTAAAATCTGATTTGTTTGATGTGGTAAGCAAGCATGGCGAGATGTTTCAGGAACCAAATGGGTTACTTCCCAAGAGGTGAATTCAACATGAGATACAGTTGCAGCAAAATGTCCCACTTCCAAACATTGGCATGTATCGATGTAGATCATGGAGAGCATGGAAATCAATAAGAAAATTCAAGAATTTTTGAACAAAGGTATCATACACCCATCTACGTTTCCATGTGTCTCACCAATTTTTGAGGTGCCAAAGAAGGACGAGACTTGGAGCATGTGTGTGGATTTCTCTGCACTAAATAAGATAACGATAAAGAATAGTTATCCACCCCCAAGAATTGATGATTTTATTGATCAATTGAGGTATGAAAATTATTTCACTTAGTTATAATTACGAAGTGGTTATCATCAAGTTAGAATCGATGAAGAGGACATTTGGAAAACCGCATTTAAAATTACACAAGGAATGTTTGAGTGGCTTATTATGCCTTTCGGTCTTACAAATGCTCCAGCTACTTTCATGAGAGTTATGAATGATGTATTGAGACCATTTCTAGATGATTTTTTAATTGTTTACTTAGATGATATTCTCATATTCAGCAAATCCAGGGATGAACATGTCATGCATGTGAACAAAGTACTTGATGTCTTGAGAAAAGAACAATTATTTTTAAAGATGTCAAAGTGTGAATTTGGCAAGACTTATTTAGTGTATTTGGGACAAATTGTTGGAGAAGATGAGATGAAGATAGACCCATCTAAGGTTGAGATCATTGTGAATTGGACCAAGCCCAATACAGTTACAAAGGTAAGAAGCTTTCTAGGGGCAGCACAATATTGTAGAAAATTTATAGCTAATTTTTTTTCCATTGCAGCTCCACTACATGCATTGACTAGCATCAAGAAAGTATTCTATTGGGGAGATGTAGAGAAAAGAAAAATTATGCTTTAAAACAAAAGATCAGTTCAACACCAGTATTGGCTCTTCCAGATCTTAGACAGCCATTTGAGATTCAAACAGATCATAGTGATTACACCATGGAAGCAATTGTCATGCATCATGGTAAGCCCATTTCATTTCATTTTGAAATTTTTAATGGTGTTGTGATTAACTATCCCACTTGTGACAAAGAACTTTACACATTGGTACAAAGTGTTAAAAAATGGAAACACTACTTGATGGAGAAGGAGACCATTATCCATACTGACCATCAGCCATTGCAGTATTTACAATGACAGTCAAATTTGTAGCAATCACGACACTTCAGATGGATGGGTTTTCTACAACAGTTTCATTTGGTTATCAAATACAAAAATGGAATCTACAATAAGGTAGTTGATATGCTTTCTAGGCCTATTGTAAATTCATCTATTATACTCAAGCAGAATTATGTTTTACATGAAAGTTACATTGAGAAATATGCATATGATCATGTCTTTCAAGATGTGTATGCAAGCTTGAGGCAAAGAAACCAAATTGAAGAGTTAGATTACCATGTACATAACAATTTGTTGTATCACTTGGGAATTTATGTGTTCCACGGGGAGAAAGAAACATTATCATAAGGGAGGCGTACACTTCATTGATCATTGGACATTTTGGTGTAGGCAAGACATTAGTGAATCTCCAAGGGTTTTGTTATTAGCCATGCATGTTTGATAATGTACCTCGTTTCATTAGAGGATGTTTTTGTGTGAAACAAGTAAGCTTAGTAATAGGAAACTAGGATTGTACACTCCACTTCTAGTACCTTCACATCCATGGGAGAGTATCTCAATGAATTTTGTAGGTCTTCCATTGTCAAGGAAAGGTCATGATTACTTGTATGTAGTTGTAGATAGGTTCAGAAAGGTGTGTATTTTAACGCCATGTTAAAAGAAAATTACAGTTGAACAAATAGCTCATCTTTTCTTTCAAAATATTTGGGTTTATTTTGGTCTCCATACCTCCATTTTAAGTGATCGAGCTTCTCGATTTGTTGGGAATTTTTGGTCAAATTTTTGGGACACGATGGACACTAAGTTGAATAAGAGAAGAGCCTTTCATTCACAAATAGATGGACAAACCGAGGTGGTCAACAAGATAGTCATTCATCTTCCTTGAGGATAATGCAGCAAACATCCCAAGTTGTGGGATGAACATTTTCATTACATATAGCATGCATACAACATGGCAAAGCATTCTTCCACAAACACATCGCCATTTGAGGCATATTTTAGGCACTTTCCAAGATTGCCATTGGACTTTGTCTTTGAGAAAGATGTAACTATTGATGGTCATAATGACATTGATAAGGTAAGGAAGTTCATTGAGAAAATTCAGTTGATACATCACACAGTGCATGAACAACTTGAAAAGAGTCAAAGCAACTACAAGGCTAGGCATGACAAACACCGTGTCGATCATAAATTTCAAGTTGGAGATGAATTTTGGTTATATATTAGCAAAGAGAGACTTCAAGGGGAAGGTAAAAATTTGAAGCTAATTCGTTATGGTCCTTTTAAAATTCTGGAAAAGATTGGTAACAATTCATTTAAGTTAGATTTGCCTCCTTATGCAAATATACTCTTTTGTTAACGTTGAGAATTTGAGATTGTTTGAGCCTCCTTTGATTGATGATCAAGGAGAGAATGTTCAATGTCCATAAATAGATGATTTCTCACCATAATATCTTAATGAAATACATAAGGATCTCATACTTGACAGAAGAACCAGAACTTAAAAGAGAGGGAATGTTGAATACCTTCGAGTGGGACTCAAGGGACAAAATCCTTCTAAGGCCAAATGAATGCAAATTAAGAAGGTGAGGGAGTTGTACCCTCAACTGCTGAGTAATTGATAGTGTTGTTTAGGATCCAAATGTATTCCAATGGGGAGGAATGATTAGGTGATTAGTATTTAGCTCAAAAATAAAAGTTCTCAAAATCACTCAAACATTGAACAATCGTGTCCAGTTCAGCAATACGTCCTAATGCAACTTGTTTCAATAAAAACGGAGCTCATATTAGAAAGATATCACATTCTATCTACTTTGGCAAAAAGAGGGGTTTTACAAAAAAAAATAATAGTCATTGCACATTCAGCAGTCTATACTACTAATGTGGCAGGGGATTGTGAAGGTCAAAGGTTTAGTCAATGGTTAGTGAGGTCACACCAAGTGGTGCATTTTGGTTGGTCGATAGTTTGGTGAGTTGGTGTGATTTCATTGGATAGGGGAGGACCAATGAGAAGGAGACATGTGCTAATCCTGGAGGTTTCCACATATCCCTCCCCAAAGGCCTTGCAGAATTCATGTGCATTGCAAAAGTTTATGGGCAGGTAGGTTAAGTCAAACCCGTGACCTCACCCGCACAAGTCTAGAGTCTTACGACTATGTCACGCCATTGTTTCTTAATAACCAATGGTTTCAATACATATTTGTTATGTTAAGCCATATCAGTTGGGGAGGAGAGGGCCAACCCCGTGGGCCAGCCCCATCCCCATGTGAGCACACCATGAAATCGGAGACCAACAGTTAGCACTAACTGTGCACTTAGTGCTAACTAAAGATTAACATTCATAAACACATGCTTATCTTTAATTAATGGCGCAGTTAAGTTGGCAGATCTTTTAGAGGATCTGATAAATTCATGATTTATCCAAATTTGGTAGGATTAACTGGAGTTTTTCCATTTTTGGTAGAGTTTTCTTTGTGGAAACTAAAGAGGCCATAAATTTTGCAAATTTTGATCAATTTGGGCTCAGAAAAAGTCATTCCTAGATGATTTTGGTGTTCTGAGCACATTGAAGTAGGTTTCAGGAGAAGTAGAGTATTTTGAACAATACCTTTTTCCATTTTGAGATAATATAGAGGCCCAAGCCATGGAAGATGGACCAAGGATATGTATCCCAGGAGGGGTGAACTCCTTCATCAAAACACTATGTTAAGTGTTCATTTTGATGGTTTTTTGTATATTTGTTTGCTTATGTTCAACTCTTTATTTACATGTTATTTTTCTTATGACTTTGACATAAAACTTAACATATTTACTTGTTACATTTACAAACACCATAAGGAAACCTATGCAAATAAAGCAAATGAGGAGAAATTGTTTTTAATTCTGAAGTTTTAATTAGCACAGCTAACATTCAACAATAGATCAGATAAGTATGGAAAATATTCTCATCAGTGTCCCCATATTTGATATTTTTTCTATAAACTTTAAGTGCTTCATGAGTTATATGTCGCTTGTATTGACTCTACTTCTCCACTACCTATAGATTCTGACCCCATTTCTTCGCCAAGATAGGAAGTTTCTCAATCCACCATCATGATTCCCCCTCCTAATGTCAATATGACAAGTAGTTTTATCCCTATTCTCTACTTATCGTCATCCATGGGATCAATATATTCAAAATATTTAGGAGTTTCCTATTGTGCTTCTTTCAAACCTTCTTTGGAGGACACTTCAGTCTCAATATTGGTGGATTTCACATCCACTAGTCATCCATCCAGCCTTTTTGATGATGTGCATGTGAGCCTTGTCTATCATGACGATGCTTCAAGTAGTTCCTCTTCATCATGTGCTCATTCTTCCTCCTGTCCTCCCATCTTTCATTTTGATCAAGACATCATGGAATCCATGACCACACTTAATTATCTTTGAGATGATATGCACCATCATACGTGTTATACGTAATCTACGTCTGCAGACAAAAGCATTTTCCCTAGGCCTGGTGGACTAACCTAGAACAAAAAAAAGACAAAGGGACTGATGTTTTCCTTAATGTAAATAGATAACGGGATGAAGCCTACTTGAAATATGTTGTATGCTTCAGCCCTTACTTGGCTTGTATGCTCGAATCTTAGCTCTGATCATTATATTTAGAACCTACACAATAAGACAACACAAGCCAATTATCTAGAGGATCTATGTAGCACCATCTAATCACTTTATTCAATAGATCAATGTGGCATTGAAATATATGAAACCATAACATCATATATAGGAAAATAAAGAACTCTTTGAATTAATAGAAATGGAGTGAGTTACAACCAAAAATAGGTGTTGATCTTGTAGGATGATCTCCTCCAAGTTGACTTGTCTTTTCCTTACCACAAAGTGCACCTCTAGCCACCCTAATGCATGGAATGATATCTCTCACATCAACAATATAAGGGTAGAATCACTCTCCAAAATCCAACCCCTTGCCTATGGATGGCAGTAAAAATATAGGTGAAGGAGGTAGTTCATGAATTCTTATCATTTTACCAATATGGGATTGATATCCACTTTTGATGGGAGGACGAGCTGAAGGGATAAGGGATGAAAAATCCAAGGTAGGATAGGATGTGATTCAATATTTTTATCCAAGGTAAATAGTTACAACAAATCCTAGAATCTTCTAGAAGATGAAGCTTCAAGATTCCTTTTTGTTTTCCCACATTTCTAGAATCAGCACACCCCCAACACTGAGAAACTTGTTGGTGATCAATGTAGGTGCAGAGTAGGGAAACCTGGTAGTCAATGTTATCCAATGAGGGGTTGGGTTGCATTGGTCCTAAAAATGACTAAAATGAGGTAGTTTCAAGTAGAAACTCAAGGATATGAGAGAGGAATACTTAGGTCTTTGTGTAGGGATGATGACAAAGTTTTCAAATGATGTGAATGATCCTGTTTGAAGGCCTATTGACCATATGTGACAAATTTGCCTATAACATATTCCCCCCTAAATCACAAATTTAGAAATGATAGTTGACGATTGGAGTGACTTACTTTGTGATAAGTCAAGATCAAAAACAATCGGCAAGATCATCATCCATTACAATACATTTACATCATGACATATTTGTTGAGGGAGGCATACCCATACTTGGCACATAATCTAACATTACATGTACGATGATCAAAAGACACGCCCACAGATGACAAATGGTGGACCCATGACTAGATGATTATATTTATGATCATAGCCATCATACATTATGATCTTTTATTACTCCTGAAATCACAGCCCAGATTGATGAAACTAGATCTCGGGTCTTTTATCTCGTTCACACGACCAACCAATGTACGAGTCTAACCATGTGAATAAATGAGCTAGAGTCAAACATGGTAGATACCATATGATTATTGTCCAATGATGTAAGCCATTAAAAAATGTGAGAGAAACCATCGATGAAGGTAATGGCTCTCAAGGTACTCTAGTACAATTTGTATGGTGTGAATAAATGAGTTGATGTCAAACACCACATAGAATCTTTCGATCGAAGGGAAATGATGAAAACATGCCACTGAGAGTGAGGAAACTTGACATTGATGTATGTAAGCACTAAGGTATGAATGAATGTTTCTAAGTCAACTTCCTAGATAGTGAGTTGACGTCAAAAGGAAGAGACCCATCACAGGAGGGCCTTGATGTATCTCCCATCAATGACACAAAATGATTATCATGATTTGAGAAAGAATGATCAGAATGATGTTGATACGGCACTGGATCAAGAAAGGAATACATGGAATGGAGGCTTAAGAATATTGTAGAAAATATTGATTGAATGACTTCTCTTAAATACATCAACGATAATGAATGGAGTTAGCAGGATTGACCCAAAACAAAAAATGGAGGCTCTGAAAAGGTATGATAAACCAAATTCAAGCAGATTTCCCAATCCAATAGCCACAGAGATGAAGTGGAAGAGTGTCATGTTGAAGAGAAAATTGTTTCCATTAACAAATGGATTACCATGTTTCCCTAATTTACCCAACCATACTCGTCAGTGCCTCCTTATTTTTTAACAAGCTTAAGGAGGATAACATATGCTTGATATGTAAGTTCATCCTTCGAATGAATCCCTCTGCTAATATTTAGCGAACCCAGAGAAGGAGTGGTTCGGTTCCCTCATGAATGACGAGTCCATCGTTGTTTGATATTTTAACGAGTCCAACAAAGGTATAACTTGACATCTTTTTCATGTTTCGAGAGCTGGAAAAAGAAGCGAAAAAGAAAACTCCATACGTTCCTTTTCATAGATAGCCCCTTAGGTATAAAAGGGAAAAAAATAATACCCAAGAGAAACTATTATCCATGTTCTACTAAGTTATTCCTTTTTCATAAGTAGTTGATCTCAGTTTGGAAAATGGTTAAACTTATACTAAGTATATGTCTTTTCATTTACTTTAATGATTTCTAAAATACAAGTGCTTGGTAAGAGTTTCATATTTTGGAATTCTGAAAGTAGTTGAAAGAGGACTCTGGGGGTTCCTTTTTCATGATTTTATGGAGCTCGAAAAAAGTGGTAAAATTTTACTCCTCGATTAAAATAATTTGTTCAAAACATGGAAATTTTTTTTCAAATAGTTGTTAACCTTCTCAAAACATCACAAAAAGGATTAAAAATACTTGTTTCATCGTAAAAATGGGTCGTAACTCGGTCAAAACATTAAATATTAATAAAATAATGTAAGAAACAACCATAAATATTCAAAATGTTTATTCATCTTTACCATTTCACATTTACCTTCAACAGTGAGAGTTATGAGTAGCTTTTTCCCTCGATCTTTTGCAGTTGATTGCACTTAATCTGGTGGATCATTTCAAGCATCACCACTTCAATTCATGGTTTCATTTTGTGTATTCATGAAAATTTTAGGATTTTTTAGGGCCTTGGGTTAAAAAAACTTGCCCTAAGACCAGATAGTCGAAAGGTGTGTTGCACCTAAGTGAGCATACACTACAGGGAGGGGTGAAATGCACTATCTCTCCTCATAGGGGTGCATTGGTTGCAAATCCAAAATGTGTTTATGATTCCCTTCAAAATATTTTAGTTTTCTTGCATGGAATATATCCTAATGAGTCTCTTCTTGATATTTAAGGGATTCATTAGCACAAAATGGTCTTTATCTGGAGAGAAAGAGAACATGAAGAATAGGATTTGAATGCAGCTAATGATCCTGCTACCATCCAAGCACTGAAAAACTATGGATTGTTGAAATTATTCTAGCTTCCTCGTATGAGTAAGAAGACGAAATTACTAGCATATCTTGTTCATTCATGGGATGTGCAAGCATGGGCATTTAGATTTGGGGAACATATACTCGAGATAATGGTAGAGGACATATAATTTATGAAAGGTTTATCCATGAGAGGTGCCCCCATTTCTCTCCTAGGTGGGAGAATGGGTTGAGAAATGGTGAAAGATTATATTTCCACTTATTGCATACCTCAAGCCAAGCAAACTAGGGATGGAAATATTAGCATAAAAGATGTAACCTATTTTCCTTTAAGAATGATATTATTCATCATTTCTAAATTGGTGGGTAGCTCAACACTTCATGTGGCTAGTGGATAATACATGTAGTATGGTGTGGAGTTTTTGGAGCCAAAATTTTTCAACTAGAGCGAGGGAGTATTGGTCAATATGAAAGAATAATTGTCTAAAGAAAGAGAGGGGAAGTTGAAAATATTCTTCTACAGATCCATCTTGGTCTATTTTTCTCTAGAGTGGGTTCCATTACTACATCCTCAACAAATTACACTTGAGCCCATTGATCCGATCATTCCATGGATGAGGAGGTGGATATATCATATGTCCTAAAATGTAAGTTCGTCGACGATCAGTTTTTCACCATCCTTCTTTGGATGGTTGCATAGACAATTCATTATGATCAATGATTATCCATACATAGGGATAGATTTTCGTGATGACCTTAAGCTCGTGATTCCTAAGGGTGAGAAATGGGGTGTTATAGGTAAGATACCTCAACCATTTGAATTTTTGATTTCTTATAATTATTTTGTGTTTTCGATGTTTCTGAGACTAAACTATTGATTTGTTCATGCAGATATTGGGCTTGTTCGACCTATAGGTGCTTCATATCTCTATTGTGCAGGAGAACAGCCGCATGTGGTAGTACAATCAGTACAGTTTGTTGTAGTAGGATGGGATGCACTATGAGATCTTAATATAGTTGAGATCCTAATAGAGGTGTAGTGTCGCATGGAGGGGCTGACACATGGGATAAATGGCACCATGATCGACTAGATTCTTATGCGACTTTGGCAACACACTATAGGAGTGCCTAGCCATATTGGTCGGCTACTGCACAAGATAGCTCGTGTAGTGGCATGTTACCATGAGCACTTTAATTAGTCTAATTAGATATTTGCATGTGGTTTTTTATATGGGTGATGTGGCCAAATGTGTCTCGAGCACAAATTTGGTAAAAACTGAACTTTATATATCTATCTATATATATATATATATATATAATATATAATATATATATTATAGATATATATATATAGATATGTATATTATTATATATATAGATATATATCTATATATCTATATAGATTATATAGATATATATCTATATAATACATATACATATACATATATATGTGTGTGTGTGTGTGTGTGTGTGTGTATAGTGTTTTTGTGTTCCTATTATGCTTTCAATAGATATGATGTATATTGAAATTTATGCAAATGTCTATATCAAACATGATTAGCAAGAGCATCTGTCAATGTGTTTAGATTTCTATAAATATGTTCATATTGTATGAAATAAAAATATTTTTCTAGAAGGTGAACCCTTAATAACATGCGAGGGATGGTAGAAATTATAATAGAATAAACATTAGCGAGTTGTACTACCACAAGTTGTGAGTCAATTATGATGACTAAATAGTGGATACCCTATGAAATATCATCAAATAGTAGCTAGACCACTGCGCTATACTCAATGATGTTGTTAGTAGAGTGACCAATACAAATCCCTTGTAGACTCACTAACTCATCATTTAGAGCAAAGATATCCCACGTTATAGAGGATAGGTTCCGAGTACTACAACTAGCACCATCAACGTAACCAAAATATGGTTCAAGGGATGTCAACATTTGCAAACCAAACATAAAAGGGATCAATAGAAATTGTAGGAAACTCTGAAGAGACACACTACAAACACACTCATCACACTTATACAAAGTATGTACATAGTGTACTATGCATGAGATCAAGCAAACTATTTCTTTCGGTACAACCAATTTCTAAGTTGCACGAGTGGAACTCAATCAAAATAGACTAACTCATAGACCCCTTTTGCAAGAAAATTCTTGATAATTTATGGACCTGACCACATAGGTTGGAACTTTCTTAGTCGTAACTTATTATATTCTTGATCATATACAAGAAAAAATGTCTCCTTCCGAGAAGGCACTAGGCTTGAAATTTTTGTCGTATTACACCTTGATATGTCTTTTATTAGCTTCATTAGATAAAGTGGCATCACATTGTGTCTCATCTAAATGGGCTAGATGTAAAAGACATTCCTCTTCTACGGAAGTTGTAGGAAGAAGTTTTATAGCTAGTTTTAGCGACGAAATCTCACATTCGATTGGAAGGATTGCTTCCAAACCATAAAGCAACTGAAAGAGTCTAAATCTTGTAGCACTCATAATTGAGGTTTGGTATTCCCATAACCAAACATAAAGAATTTGATAGCCTCAACCTGTCCATTAACCTGAGGATAGTAGAGAGTGGAACTTTCATGGGAAAGTTCTAGATTAGTAGTTAGTTCGGACATCATATGATTATGGAAATTCTTTTCGTGATTCATAACTATGGCTTTTGGAACACCAAACCATGAAATAATGTCATTGAAAAAGAAATATGCAGTTGTTTCGCTAGTGTTGTTAAATGTAGGCATCGCCTCATCCCATTTAATAAAACAATCTATTGCGACAATGATATAACCATACCCCCCAACCGAGTGAAGTTTACATGTCATTAAGTCAATACCCCATTTTGAAGAAGGTCTGATGGTGATAAAAGGATGCAATGGAGCAGGTGGACCACGAGTCTAACGATCATAAATTTGGCATGCATGTCACTTCTAGATAGTGAGAATACAATCTCAAAAAATGGTAGGCCAAAATAACGAGCGCTTAACATATTCTGCGCATTATCATAACCAAACAAATTACTGCCACATACCTGTGAGTGGAATTCATTAAGGACTTTCTCGGCCTCCTCATTTGTGAGGTGCTTTCATAAAAATAATATCAATACCGCGTCGATAAAGGATGTCGCAAATAATGATGTAATTTATGGCTTGGTATCGAATACGTCATTGCTCGAAGCGAGAGGTATCGGACCAAAAAGTATGCATCTAGAGATATATTAGAATGTCTCCATACCACGAGTCAGATGAAGAAATAATAAATAATGACTCATCAGGGATGAAATTGTCAAATGTTGATTCAGAATCAGGGGAAGGAAGGTCGCACATAAGCTCGACGAAAACTAGGGATTTTTTGACTTAGATTTAATGAATTCCAGGTCAATCTCTTGCACGATGACAATCCATTTAGAGTATTTTCCCCTCATAAATTGACGTGACAAAATATATGTCATAGGGTTGCAATATGAAACAACTATAGTTTTCTAGAGCAATATGTAATGGTGAAACCTTTGAAAAACCACCAAAGCCAAATTTTCTATGTGGCTATATCTGACTTCAGTATCATTGAGATTTTGAATAAGATAATATATGGGATGTTCAATCCCTACCTCATCTTCCTAGACCAATACCATTGTGAAAATTAGAAATGGTAGCAACGAGATACAGGAAGTAGTCGTGCTAGTAATCAAGGGGAGATAAGAGAGATACTTAAATCATTACATCTTTTAGGGAATCAAATGTCATTTGAGCAGAATTCTCCTAATGGAAGGGAACCCTTTTCTTAAGCAGGCGAGTGAATCCTTTGGTCAACTCAGTGTAATTTGGGACGAACCTTTGCAGGAGATTAGCTTTCCTTTGGAGTCATGGAAGTTGAACGAGAGAAGAAGGCGCAGGAAGATTGATGATTGCTTGTACTTTTAGAGGATCAATATGAATTCCATGTTTTGAAATAGCAAAACCAAAAAGTTGATCAGAACTAACGTAGAACACACATTTGTGTGGATTTAGTCAATATTATAATGTCTACATTCTAAGAAAATGGCCCTCAATTGCATCGGGTGATTAGCCCAATATTTATAATGAGCAGGGATATCATCCAACTAAGGATGCATGATGTGTTTAACTTCATAAAAATAATAATCCATGTCCCACTGAAATGTGGCCCCAACATTCTTTAAACTAAATCAGAGTTTTTGGTAGGAAAATGTACCCAGTGATAGATAAATGTAGTTTTAGGTTGCTTCGTTGGGAGAATGTTGATTTGTTTATATCTAAAGAAACCATCCATGAACGAATATATTTTGCAACTGGCACACTCATCAACAATCTAGTCGATGAACAGGGTTGGGTAATTTTCCTTTAGACAAGCATGATTTACATCCTGATAATCGACACATACATGGATTTTCCCCTATTTATTCATGACAGGGATAATGTTTGACACAATTGGTCAAAGTAATGAGGTAGATGAAACCAGCACGAAGAATTTTTTCAACTTCACTCTTTATTGTGGTAGCCTTCTTGAGATGGATAGGACAAAAGCACTTCCAAACTACTTTAGCATCGGAATACATTTTAATCTCATGCACCACTACATTTAGGTTGATATTTAGCATTACCTCATAGGTCCAAGCAAAGACATCTCGAAACTCCTTAAATATGGCTTTATAAGTCTCAATCGTAGATGGAGAGAAATATGCACCAATGTGTAGATTCTCAACAATACCCGGTTTAATAGAGATATCAAGATGTATCCTCTCTTCGATAAAATCGACTTCATGAATAGAAATGGAATTCGTAAAGACTCGACGATATTGGGTAGATACACATCACTGAGATTATCCTCAATGTAATATGGTAAGGAGAAATGATGGTGATGATCGTCCCATGGTGCATCGTTTTGCATCATGTTCTCCATGATGCTATCATTAGTAGAGAATGTATGAGAGAATGAATTAGAAGAATTTCTATAATTCAATGATTGATCGAACCAATTGATTGAAGAGAAGGTATAAGTTGCACAAGCTTAATAGATGGCTTCACAATCAAGCTTAGTGGGGCTAAGCAGCATTCAATCACCAAAACTATGGATGTTATTTTCATCTGGTACAATCCATGGATCAGTCAGGATAGTAGAAGATGATATCATATTGATATAAGTAACAAATGATGAGTTGTCGGGATGTGGAGGAGGAGGGAGGAAAAGGGTTCCCATGAGTGAGGAATCCTTTAGAAATCCAACCCCAACATGTTGATAAGAGTGTATAGTTTCCCCTACAAATGGAAAACTTCCAATAACATGATAATTAGAGGTGAATAAGGTGAGTTTGTAGATGGCCACAATCTCGCCCTTATAAGGAAAGGCAATCATACGGAAATAGGTTGAAATGATAGCATTCATGACGTAAACCCACGTGAGACCCAATAGAAAATTATAATCAAGAGGTCCATCAATAACTTCAACTTCTATGGATATAGTTTTTCCCCCTAATTCTACTTGAAAGGAATTTAGAATACCACAAGGTTTATACGTTCTCCCATTAAAATATTCCAATGTGGTGGATGACTACTCAGTTGAGGAGAACCAATCGCTTTCCAAAAATATGTATACATGATAAAAGTTGAGGCTTCCTCATACACAATATAATAATGAATGTTCTTACTGCGGACAACGATCTAGATGATAAAGGTCAATTGAGTAGAAAAAGAGGGGTATAGTTTTCATGACTGAAAACAACTAATATCCAAAATATCCACACATCTGATAGTTGAAAGCAAAACCTTCTTTTGGGTGTGACATTTTTACAACACCTTGAGGGATGATATGAGACAAGTCTTCAACTACATTATAATTTTGAGCAGCCTTGGCATGAGGGTTGAAAGCAGATTTATGAATAATGCCATTCAGATGCTTAATAGATAACTTAGTAAGCATCACAGGTAGAGTACGATTAGATGAAGATGATGTTGAACTAACAGGTTGATTAGTAGCTTGAACTTTTGGAGAATTCACATTACCATAGTTCTTATTCCAAGTATCCACCATAACATTAGACTTAGGCTTCATGGAGGAAAGCATTAAAACCATGTTAAAGGAAGAATGGTCCTGAGCTACCATGTGGATCTCTTGAATTGGAAACGAATCAGTCAACATAGTAGGAGAAGTGGAGGATTTCAAAAACTAGTTCACTTCCATGTGGTGAGGACAATCACAAGTAAAATGCTCCTCATTACAAATCAAGCATGGGTAGCGAGGCTTTCGTTTCTCATCAGAGGAATGATTTGTTTGTTTATCCTATGGTGAATAATATTTCTTCTTTTTTCCTTTTCCTTTTCCTTTCTTCTTTCTTCCTAGTTGTTGTTGAGATTTTCCTTTATCAGATGAAATGGCATGTATCTCATAAGAAGAAACCATAGGAGGATTGGATGAAGAGTGTTGGAAATATGCGGTGAGAGCAACACCAGATGGTTTACTCACCATCTACGAACTAGAAGAACCAATGATGCCATCAAAAACATGAAATTATTTACCAAGAGTTGGTGGAACAATGTTTGAAGGTCTCAAAGAATCCGGTATCTTCTCATAGAGCATGTGAGATTCAGTATAGATGAGGTCCAAATACTGGGCACGAGAAATCACTTGCTCTTCAGTCATGACCCCGCCTTTAGCTACATCCTTTGTGATAGATGGAAATAGATATTTAATGAATCATTTCACTAACAATTGATCTAGAACATAGGTTTTAACCAACCGACGATGACGTCGCCACTCATGAATGTGATCTGAAATGTGAGTAGATTTAGTTTGTTTAAAGTTGGTCAAAAGTTATGTTCCAGTTTCATACTGGATGGGTAACTAGAAATGTGTGAGGAAGTTGGTAGCTAAGGAACTGACATCATGAAACGAATATCTAGGTAACTCAATGTACCATTTATCTACGATAATAATAAGAGTATGTTGGAAAATACGTAATCAAATTGAATCATCGTTAAGGGAGTTTGAATAACCCCACAAATGATATGTCATGACATGAGTTGATAGGTCTTCTCTAGGGTTCCCATTGAATTCAGGGATATCATAAGGCAATTTGGTAGGAATTATCAGCCACCAAGGCGAATGAGAGATGGGATTGTTATTGAGCCGATTCAAGTCTGGAAATTTGAGAGTTGACAAAAAAGGTAACTATCAATTAAAACCAAATATAGGATATCCTAGATAAGAAGGAATAGCCTAAGAAATAAGTACTTGTGTTCCTGAATAAGGATGGTTCTGATAAAGAGGAACTTGGGCACTACAATAAGGAGGATTCTAGTAAACAATGTACACGTAACCTTATTGACCAACTCTAGGATAACCCTGTAAAGGCTGGAATGATTGGATTTTGATGTGTTGTCCTTGAAAATGAACTTGAGGAATACTCTGGTAAGGTCCATACTATTTCCCTATAGGATTTTGCATCATCCCAGCATAAGGTGGCTTCAATTGAGGTTGTGTCATACCATACACAGTCTGTCCTACTGGAATTTAAGGAATACCTTTCCCAAGCAGTTGAGACTACAAAGTACCTTGTAAAGCCTAGTTAAGTGGAACTTGAGGGGTACTAGATACTGATGGAATATGTTGAGATCTAGTAGCATCCTATAAAGGTTTAATTACATGTATTTAAGATTGTTAAGGTATAGATTGAAGGGTATAAATTTTAGATGAAGTTGGCACAAGTTAAGAATTCAATAATTGGTCCAAAATTGAACCAAGTTGGACGGGAAAAATAGGTCTCCAAACACTAATAGACATCCCAGGATATCAGAGGATTATAATAAGGTTAATTACCAATTTGATGTATACCAACAATAGGTTGCCCCACTTCCATAGGAGGAGGGGATGATGGAGGAAACTGCATCCCAGATGGAGGGCACCCAACATAAGTAGAGTTAGGTTGTTGAAGACATCCTTACCCACTAACATAAGGGCCAACCTGATGTTCAATTATAGGTGCAGGTAGAGGAGAAGGAGCAGGATGATTAACATTCATAAGGGAAGTCCTGGATGAAATTCCTGAAATAGATGACATGGCAGAGGTCTAAGGACTGGAAGATGTACCAGAGAAGGTACTAGATAAAGACTTATAGCTATGTGGGAAGGATGGTCCACCATACAAATGTGTGTCTAGTGACGTTGCAAACATGGACGAGGAAGAAACATTTGATATCTCAACCAAAGTTGTGGAAATGGGTTGGGAAGTCAGATTAGATCCAGTCATGGTTAACAATCCCAATGAATATTGTCGCGATAAATCCATGGGTGAGTCAAAAGAATAAAATAAAGGAGTTTTCATTATAGTGTGTGGAGGAGGAAGAGGGTGAATTTGATAAAAATGGAGTCCACTCCAATGAACAAGATTAGAAGGATGAGGCTCTTCTTTTGGATCTCTTCAATATTCACAAGACCATATGGAAGAGGTTCACGGTCGGGTCCAAGATATATGGATGGCAGTTCTGTTTGAGACAAAAGAATAAAAGGGAAAGGTCCTAAAGTAACAGGTGAATATGGATGAGGTACCATAGGTTCAAAAACCTCAGGAAATAAATTTTATGACTCAGGAAATTCAAGTTCAATAACCTCAAGCAATAAGGTTTCAGGTACTTCAATTTTGATTATGTTAGATTCACTAGAAAAATTAAAGGTAATCTCAGGCTTAGTACTCAAAGGGAATCATGATTATGGTTGATCAGATTCAAGAGGAGGACCAAAAGTAGTTCTTGAATTTACCGATTCAGTAGTTTGCATCTTCTAATGCTTCTAACGACGGTCAGGAGTAGCCTATGGTGGAAGAGGAGGCTTATTTTACATTCTACCCGAACGATGGAATGGGGTATTTTGTTCTTCCACATTGAATAGTAAATTTTAGAAATTAACACAAAAATAAATCAAAAAGAGGGTAATATAGGCATACAAGATTACCAAGCAACTGTAAACTACAATATACGCCTTGGAAAACCAAGGACTTAACGTACGTGCAGGAAATCTCCCCGAATGTTGTGTTCAGTGTATCACTATACACAAGGTGGCCAACTTGGTTACCTATGGCAAGGATAGAAACATATAAGGGACTTCAAAAATATACTCGACAGTACATGGAAGTGTAGTACATAGTAGTGTTTTCTAATGCATAGCCATTTGATGAGAGTGTTCCCATATACTTTATGTGCGTGCAGTATCATCCAATATACCCAAAGGTACATGGAGAATGATTTTATACACTCACTTATGTGAAATAGAATTTCACCCTTGGGATATAATGTTGGCAAACAAAGACAACTCCTATGTGTAACGACGTTGGAACACGTCTCTAGCCTAATCCTCCAAAAAAGAAAAATTAATGTTACGAATTCTCCTTAGGTTGATTAAAAAATTTTAATGTTTGTCTTCAATTAAGTTTTAGTTTTGGGGTTCACAATGAATTTGACTTGAATATCCTAAAATGAAAATTAGCATGAGGAAATGAAAAATTTCTCATTCAACGAAAATATGTCTAAGGGAGGGAAGGGACAAAGAGTATGCAACAAACAACGTGGAAAGTACAATTCCCTTTTAAATGCAGTTATTCCAATGTTTATGGATACACAAAACCCTAAATTCCAATGCAAATATTTTTAGTTTCAAACCTCTTAATTTTGGAAAATGAAGAAAAAAAAGATCCAAATTTTAATCACTTATTCAAACAAACTTTTCCAAATGGTGACTAAAACATCAATTCATCTAAGCACTCAATGATCAAACAACATTAGCTTTCAAATGACCTAATGATAAGAACAAAGGAAAATCTAAAAAAATCCTTACCAAAAGCACTAGAAAATGAAGGCAAATCAAATGGAGGCTGCATAGAGACCATAAGACACTAACACTCAAGGAAGAGTAGCTAGAAGAAGTCTGATAAGAGAGAAAATAAAGACAAAATAAAATGTGTGCATGAATAGGCGCCAACAAAGGTGCAAAGGAGGGACTAGTGCTATGCAACATAGGCTCAAAGAAGTATCGTCTAGGGTGAAATGCTCTATCACAAGACTAGAGGGTGTGTTGGTCAAGGGATGAAAAAGTTTGACACAAATATTGAAATTGAGACTCAATGAAATGTCTTCCTAGGTCTGTTCTTGACTGAATAAGATAGTAAATGTCTAAAGAAGAGGTGATACAATCACAATGGAGAAAGAAACCACCAAGGGAATATACCTATCCCCAGTATGGTTGCCAATTTTTTATATGAAATCTATGACTGCGAACAGAAGCATTTTACCTAGGCCTGGTGGACTAACCTAGAACAAAAGAAAGACAAAGGGACTAATGTGTTCCTTAAAGTAAATAGATAATGGGATGAATCCTACCTAGAATCTATCGTATGCTTCGCTCCTTCCTTGGCTTGTATGCTCCAATCCTAGCTCTAATCACTATAGTTAGAATGTGCACAATCATACAACACAAGCCAACGATATCCATGATCTATGTAGAATCATATAATCACTTTATTTAATAGATCAATGTGTTATTGAAATACATGAAACCATAACATCATATATAGGGAAACAAAGAACTCTTTACATTAATATAAATGGAGTTGTTATCACCAAAGAATTTATCATCTAGCCTAATTTACTAGATGGATCGAAGTACACCATGTAAAGCCAATTTTACCATAGTAAAATTGCTTTCACTGTGATAAATTATTTAATAAACCACCTTTGTGAAGTAATTTATAATTAAAACCATGAAGAATAATTAAATAAATCACTATTTATTTGATTTCATTCTAGGAATAATTAATTAAACCATTGTTCAATTATTATTCCTTGTCATATTTGACCCAATCATGAAAAATAAACATATAAATCATTAATTATCTTATTTTTCTCTAATAATAACTAATTAATCACTAACTAATTATTATTCTTTGTCAAATTTGACTAAATCCCTTGGGAATAATTAAATAAATAATTATCTGTTTATTATTCCTTAACCAATTTCTTGAGATGATAATTAAATCATTTATTTATTTATTATTTATAAATAAAAGTTAAATTAATTTTTCCCTTCAAACAAATATAGTAAAATATTTGAAGTGGTTATTCCAAGAATGGGGTTAATAATATTTTATTATTGCTCATCATTTGTGGATAACTCAATATTTTGTTATAAATAGAATGGTTTTCCATTCATTATTCACCTTTGATCATTTTCATTGTTACACTCACTGTTGTAACTCTAATTATTTTCATTGTCGCACACCATATTTTTGCTCAGTTTACACATTATAGAGGAGAGAGACTCTACACAAGCTGAAGACGTTTGAGGATAGCCGAGAACCCATCCCATAGAGGGGGACTGGTAACATTTATTTGTTTCCTTCACAAGTGTTATAATAAAATCTATTATTTGTATATGTAGTTTCCACTGGATGATTAGAGTTATTACTATTTCTTTTTGTTATTTAACTATGATTGTGGCATAGATCAGAATTTTGGCAGGTTTTGTTTCTATAAGTCGTTGCAGATCTACAATGTTTAGCAGCCATTTATATTGTTGAGATCGTTTGTCATCCACAATATTGAGTGGATTCTTTTTGTACATCTTTGAGAATAAAA
Organism: Pinus taeda; assembly: GCA_000404065.3. NCBI lineage: Eukaryota > Viridiplantae > Streptophyta > Pinopsida > Pinales > Pinaceae > Pinus > Pinus taeda. Next base: position 21,458 of record APFE031458936.1, on the reverse strand, counting down.
CACTACAATAGGAGTTACAACCAAAAATAGGTGTTGATCTTGTAGAAGAGCTCCTCCAAGTTGACTTTCCCTTTCCTTGCCACAAAGTGCACCTCTAGCCACCCTAATGCATGGAATGATATCTCTCACATCAGCGGCATAAGGGTAGAATCACTCTCCAAAATCCAACCCCTTGCCTATGGATGGCTGTAAATATAGGTGAAGGAGGTAGTTCATGAATTCTTATCCATTTACCAATTTGGGCTTGAGATCCACGCTTGATGGGAGGATGAGCTAAAGGAATAACGGATGAAAAATCCAATGTAGGATAGGAAAGGATTTGAGATTTTTATCCAAGGTAATTAGTTACAACAATTATTGGAATCTTTTGGAAGAGGAAGCTTCATTATTCTTTTTTGTTTTCCTGAATATCTAGAATTAGCACACCCCCAACACTCAGCAACCTAGTGGTGATCAGCGTCGGTGCAGAGTAGGGAAACCTTGTAGTCAACACTGGCCAATGAGATGCTAGGGTGCATTGGTCCGAAAAATGACTGAAATGAGGTAGTTTCAGGAAGAACCTCAGGGTTATGAGAGAGGTATACTTAGGGTTGTGTAGGGAGGATGAAAAAGTGTTCAAAGGATGTGAATGATCCTATTTGAAGGCTTATTGACCAGATGTGACAAAATGGCCTATAACGATCCGTAATTCCTTCTGTAGCAAACCCATGATCAGTATGTTATGGAGTCCAAATACTTCATCCATGGTGAAGTCGATTGGTTCAAAAATATGATTCTTGTAACATATGCTTTTGAAGAAGGTAATATGGCCAACATTTCACCTATCATCAAGGTTAACATTTTGAACATAACAAGAGTTGAAGAAAATATCACCTTTGGAGCACAATGTACTCTAGAATAAATTGAGGCTTACACTAATTTTTTCAAATAATTTCGTGATGTTTTCTCTTGGTCATATTCTGCGATGCACTGACTTGATCCCTCCATTATTGAACATCATATTGACACATGGCCCGATTCCATTCCTATTTGCAAAAAACAAATTCCTATCCATAATTCAAAGCACAATGTTATTAAAGTTGAAATCAATAAGTTCAAGTTTGCTGGATTCATTTATCCCGTTGAGTACACAACATGGCTTTCCAACCCTATTCTTGTTCTAAAGAAACAAGGCACCATTGATGTATGTATGTACTTTCGTGATATGAAAAAATCATGTCCCAAATAAAATTTCCCCGCAACTTTCATCGGCCAAATCATTAACGAGTGTGTAGGACATGAGGTGCTTTCCTTTACGGATGGATTCTCAGGGTACAACCAAATACGTATTTACATTGTCGATCAACTTAAAATTTCTTTTACTAATCCGTGGGGAAATTTTTATTATAGGGTCATTCCTTTCAATCTATAGAACACTGGGGCCACTTTTTAGTGTGCCATTTTGATTCGGATTTAAACAGGAACACATTAGATTACAGAGATAACCATAAATACAGAGATGAGATAACCATAAATAAAGAGATGCAGTGGAAATAACACTTCATTTCATTAATGGAAAATACCGAAATATGCTTACAA
>APFE031458936.1:0-15825 GCA_000404065.3 Pinus taeda | reverse complement strand
GGCTCCGGAAGTTCAGGACCCGAAAAACTGCTAAAAATAGTAAGTTGTGCTACAATTAAGGAAACTAAAAATGCTGAAAGAGACAATTGTGGGGGTCCAAATGGGATAGGTGGGTGGCCACCAATATCCACATGGATCACATTTCCTATTTCTTTAATGACCTATCTCACATTATTCTTGCGTATCTCGACAATCTCACAGCTCATTCCAAACTCTGGTGGCAACACCTTAATGATTTGTATACCATATTCCTCTGATGTCACAAGTATAGAATTCAGTTCAATCCCCTTAAGTGTGTCTTTTGTGTTCCTGTCAGATGACTTTTTAGTTTCATTTTGTCTTAAATGGTATCAGCCTTGGCTCTCTCAAATTTTAAGTTATTTTTGAACTTCCCCCTCCTTGCACCCTTTGCCTGCTACAAAGCTTCCAAGGCAAAGCCAACTTTCTTAGTCAGTTTTTTCCTGACTACACCACCATTGATCATGGATTTTTCAGACTCCTTCGATCTAACATTCAATTTGTTTGGGATGATAAAGCCCAACAATCTCTTAATGCCCTCAAGCATGCCCTCATTTCTTCTCCCTTGATCAACCCACCTAAATTTGAGTGGGACTTTATCATTTATGTCTCAACTTCCACCTATTCGATTTTCGGGGTTTTAATACAGGAAGATGGAACTCAAAATGAGCATTTCATCTATTATGTTAGTAAGAATCTTAGCGGACCCCTTGATTCCTATTCCCATGAAGAAACGTTGGCCCTAGATGTGGTGTTCTCTGTTCATAAACTTTTTCATTATATCCTTACATGTACCACCAAGGTTGTGACTAATTCCAACCCCATGGCCATTTTGTTGAGTCGATGGATCATCAATGGCAAGTAAGCCTGCTAGGTCATTATCCTCTAGGAATTTTATTTAGGATTTTTCATGCCCAAGAGTAAGGAAGTTTTAGCCCTTGTTGAATTCATATCCAACTTTCCTACTAGTGCACCTAATCCGTCAGTAAATGACGACCTTCCAAATGAAGACTTGTTTGTTGTAGCCTCTAATGATCCTTGGTATGGTGACATCCTCACCTATTTGTGAACCCAAAAGTTCCTCCCCCCATCTTACTCATCATGATTGACGATGTATTTGACATCAAGCCCCTTGATACTTTCTCATTGGTGATGATATTTATCATCGTGGTGTCAACATTGTCCTTCGTCATTGTCTCACCCATGTTCAAGTTGAGAAAGTGCTAAATTCCTATCATGGTAGCACTTTTGGTGGTCATCTCTCTAGAATGGACACTACCCAAAAAATCATGTGTGTCAAATACATTTAGCCTTCTCTCTTTAGTGAGATCACTGAGGCAATCAAAGACTGTCCCAATTGGCAATTATATGCCCCAAAGGATCAATCTCCACTTGTTCCCCTCCATCCTATCATCATAGGTGGTCCTTTCTAGAAATGGGCCATCGATTTTGTGGAGTATAAACCACCATATGCTAATAACCATAAGTATATTATTGTGGTCATCAACTATTTCACCAAATGGGATGAATCCATTCCCATGTTCAATAACACTGCAACTACTGCAGCCCTGTTCTTCTTTAACCATGTCATCGCTCAATTTTGGGTTCTAAAATAATTAGTTTCTAACCATGGTAGACAACTTGAAAATGAGATATGGTGTGATCTATCCTCAAAATTAGTTTTGAAAACCAATATTCATTGTCTTATTACCCTCAAGGAAATGGACAAGATGAAGTTGTCAATAAAATCCTTGAAACTATGGTTCACCAGATGGTGAATAAACACAAGACCAATTGGAATCTAATGCTCTTCCCTTCATTGTGGGCCTATAAAACTTTTGTCAAAATTGCTATTGATTTCACTCCTTCCCACCTTGTCTATGGAAAGGAGGTAGTCTTACCAATCAAGTGTGAAATCCCCCCCTCCGCCTTGTTGTCAAACTCCTCTCGGACACTGAACTTTTAGAACAAAGACTCATCATGCTAGAATGTGACAATGAAAACCATTTTGTTGCCTTGCAAGCCATTGAAGTGGCTAAAGAGTGCACCAAAGCTCACAATGACCATAAATTCTAACCTCATACCTTTCATGAAGGTGACCCTGTTCTTATTATGACCAAGCTCATGATGTCCAAGGGCATGGTAAATTTGAACCATTATGGAATAGTCCTTACATAATTTGTAAGTGCTTAGGAAAGGGGGCATACATTTTCCAGGGTCTACAGGCTGAGATTCGCCCCAACCCTCATAATGCACTCTACCTGAAGAAATTCTATCCATAGCATTTCCCAGTGAAATGCGTGTTGTTTTTACTTTTTTTCATTTAGGTAGCTTTCATTTCCCATCATCTCATTCATTGTCTTCTTGCACCTTTCATATGGATCCATCATTCACACCATATATTTCTTATGTTGATGGTGCGAGTCACTTCTCTAGGAATCTAGCCTCAATAGTTTGGGCAATTTTCTCCCCTTTGCATTCGTTAGTCCACTCCAATGACATTTGCATCAGATTTGTCACCAATAATCATGTTGAATATGATGTAGTGATAGGTTTGTTAGTCGATTCCCTTGATCATCTCATCCTTCACCTTCATTTTTGTCTCGATTACTTGTTACTCATTATGCAATTGAATAACATTTATCATGTGCATAATCTTATCCGATTTAGAAAATATCTACGAATTAATATTTTGGCATGTGAATTTGAATCCTTTTCATTCAATCACATTCCTAGATCACGAAATAACTATTGTATATACCATTGCAAACAACATTATATATTTGCATTTATCACATGCATATACAAGACGCCATCCATAAAATAAACAAATGGTGAACCACATCATTAAACAAGATGCATAACTATATTATATATAAAAATATCCATCATATAGTGTTTGGAGTCCACTACTCTAAATACATTCAACATGACCATAGCATGCTATCACCATACATACAAAAATGGGGACACGTATGCCCCTATGCCTAATCACTATCCTCTGGCAGATCCCGTTCCAATGGGACCACTCCCCTAGCTCGTAAGTCTCTGACTGCCTAACCGACCATAACCACATGCCACATGATAGCTCACCACTCAAAGGGAAGATGTGTACACACATATGTATATTGATCTTCCAGCTCATTCCACCCATGCTCTATCACCCCGGTCAGTACCAAGGCTAACCTATGACAAAGATCCACCAGTAATGCATCACTATCTCATATATGTTGTGATGTTCATCCACTCTGATTCTGTAGCCTCGGGTGTTGCAGATCGTCTTGTAAATCCTGCCAGTTTCACTAGTACTATATCTGCATGCCACAAGTTTGAAAATTAGTACCACATATATCTATTTTCTAAACTATACATGCAACCAAAATATAACAACTATCACTTACAATTTGGTCCCCATGCTTTCCCTAGTGAAAGTGGCAAATCAGGATAGCCTTGGTAGCTTATAATAGAACACAGGTATGAATCCTCTCCCTCCAACACATCACAATAGCTACCCCTAGCAGTGCATTTTTGGCATTTGTGGGCCCCCATCATGAATATGCACATGTGTTCGGATGGTGGGGATATTCTCAAAGAATAATGAGCACAAAACTATCCCAAATGAATAGTTATCCTTGGTTCACTACGTATATAGACCCAAATGATGTTTCAATGTCATCAGCTTTTGGACCCACCCATAGTAGGTCCCTCCTAGTACACTCTCTACTAGCATCATCTTCCCTCTAGTGATACGATAGAAGGAATGGATGCCCAATATCTACACCACTGTTGCAACTATAGCCCGCATCTCAAGTCTCTTAAATCATGCATCTAGATACTTGTGTCCTTTACTAGAGTACCCAGTACACAATGGAAATTCACAAACTCTCTAATATGCCTCCAATGAGGTAGCACTGGATGGATCTCTCCCACCACCCTCAAGGGTAGAAACCTTGTGAAGAAGTGTTATCAGGAAAACTAGTGTCCATTCAGAGCTGCTAGTCCCATTAAGACAGGTAGCTATCTTAGAAACAAACAAACTAAAGTCACTTGTGTTTTCCTTTATGAGAAGCAGATCAGAGATAAGCAGAGAGTACCAACCTCAATCTTTCGCTTGGATCCTTGCTTGTTTCCTCTCCACTTTGACAGCTCTTTGCCACTCCTTCCTCACTTGTCCCACTTCAAAGAACACATGTAGAGTCAAAGCAACATAATACCATCAAAGCATAGAGATCTACAATCATAAACAATATAGGATCAGATATATATTGACCATACAAATGCATATATCAATTCAAGATTCAAAGACATACAAGAATATGGAGGAAAACTCAAATAGCTTTATTGATAAAAGTAGTAGAAGAGAGGATTACAACCCATTGATCTGACCAAGTGCCATCCTCCCAGCATGAAAGCCCTTCTTCACCTCATGAAAATCTCGATCACCCAACACTATGATGTTCCACAAAGAAACCAACATTACTTCCTTACAAAATATAATATTCCAGCCTCCTGGATCTCTGGGATGAGGGATCCATATATATATGTTTGCAGGTGGGTGAGTTAGCTTCTGGGATTTTAATTAGTGTCCTCTCTCTGATAGTTCTCAATTCCACTTGGAGATTTCAAGATCTCTTACTCATCCCTGGGCGAATTCAGAGAGGCAAGTGTCACAGGAGAAGTTTCTAGAAGATTCCATGATCATTGACCTTGCAAACTGTCTCTGCCATTTGTCTACTCTCGCCCATCGCACCCCATAGAAGGGATTTCCAGTATGCATTTCACCCCCCATGTGCATTAGGTGGGATGCATCACACTTTGACCATGGAGTAGGTGAGATGGTCTAGTTTTGACCAGTTCTGAGCAGTTTTTCATGGAGAACTTCTCGGAGATGATGTAATCAGATAATCTTGTTCCTTTAGAGTATGAAACAACAATTTTAGGGACTTAGAAACCCTTGGTTTATGGACATATAAGATTTGGGTTGCAGTGCCCAAATATGTCTATAATAGTTGCCCCCTGAAGCATGAGGTCATAAATCTTTTGATGTCGGGTGAAATGCTTTATCATGAGGATCCAAAGTTTTTCCGCACTGTAAGGTGACCTGTAATAAGACACAATACAATACATTATCTTCATAATATTTTCATGATCTAGCTGAGGTGGGAATTCCCATGCTCAGCTTTATAAATTCATTTTCATTTACATAAGACAGATAACTGTCTGTATGGCAGACTGATGATTCTGGTAGAGCCATCATCCTTTGGCTTGGATGATTATCTGTGCAGCTATGATGTACATTTGATGTCTTTATTTTCCTGAATATATTACAAGCTAGATGGATGAATCTAGATCCAAGGTCTTTAAACATGTTCAATCTTCGCCTGAAGTACAAGTCGATCCATGTGAAAAGATGTTCTGAAGTCGAACATCGAAAGACATCACCTGATTACCATCCAATGATGTAAGTTGTTAACAGGTGCGAGAGGAATCAGTGATAATGATAATGACCCTCAAGGTATTGTAGTACAATTCACGTGGTGTGAAAATGGGACTTGACGTTGAACACCATGCAAAATATTTTAGTCAAAGGCCATTGATGTAAACATGTCACCGGAAGTCAGAAACTTGCCATTGAGGTATGCAAGCTTCAAAGTACTGAAAGTGTTGTTCGTAAGCCAACTTCTTGGATAATGAGCTGACGTCGAAAAGAAGTGACCCATCATAGGAGGGCCTTAATAAATCCCACATCTACGACGTGAAATGGAGCAAATGATTTTGTGGAGGTGAAAATCATCTGATGATACAAGGTTTAGGGTGGCAGTCATGAAAGAATGAAGGGTGAAGGTATTGAAGCGGATGAGACACAAGCCGAGTTGGTGAATTCTCTGAGTGACTTCTCTTGAACATATTGGCAACACTAAAATGGATTGGTAGCGTTAACCCAAAAAATGGACAGTACGGTGGACCAATGGTGATATGACCGATGAATGGAATAACCCAACCCAAATCAATCATGGTGATGGAGTGAAAGTGTCATGTTCAAGAGCGAATTGCTACCAATAAAGTTTCTTCAAGTTTTCTTCCCAATTTTTCCCCAATCATTGCTAACCAATACCTCTTTATTTTTGTCAAGCTTGAGGAGGATAATGTATGCTTTTTCTATAATTTTCCCTTTGGGCAAACCCGTCACTATGTTTTAACGAGCCTGGCGACAGTGAAACTCATTCTTGTCTGCATGGAAAAGTTTGTCGCTATTGTTTTACAAAGTTTAATGACAAGGATAACTCAATTCTTTTCAATTTTAGAGAGTCTGAAAAGAGACGGAAAGGAAACTCCAATAATCCTTTTTCGTAATATAATCCCTTAAGTCTGAAAAGTATAAAATAATACGAAAGGGGTGACTTTTTGATAGTTTTAACGAGCCGAACAAGACAAGCGCTCAATCATTTTGTGCAATGATCCCTCAGGTCCAAAAATATTAAAATCTAGAGGAGGGATGGAACTTCCAATCACTTTAACGAGATGGAGAGGCCAATTGCTCGGCAATATTTTCATATTTTAAGAGTTAGATGAAAAGAGCTTAAAGAAAACTCATCTTTTGAGGTATGAGTGATGATTTTGGATAACAGCTGGTTCTAGGTAAGGTTTGGAACTTTTCAATCATGGCAGTGTAAAGAAGGTGGCTAATAGAATCACTCGTTGTAACTGTTCCTCAAAATGGGTAAACAATGAAATGGAGGCGTATGATCGACTAAAAAAGAGTGCAGGTGATGGTAAGAACACGACCAAGGCTCAAAAGCTGATAATTATGCAATTGCAATTGTTATTTACCAGAGGTGGGTTCATTTTTTAATGAACTTAAACTCTAGTGGAACATATGCTCATTGCTAGGTTTATTTTTTAACGAGCTTGAACTTCGCGTAAAACTGCTCATGATAATTGTCAGAGATGTTCGATTCACCGTTAACACTATGTTCTCTTGACGGTCATACTACCTGTTCATTTGCTCCATCAAACTGATTAGAAATGTACATACATGCTTAGAAAATGAGTTAAAAAACTAACGTCTTACTTGAATTACGTGAGTAATAACATAAAAGTAGTTTTACCTCTCATTTTACCATTTAATTCAAATTTGGGATTGTTGGAGCTCTGGAGGTGCATTTCCCTCTCAATTTTCATCAACTGATTCCAAGAGATTCTGTGGACGATTTTCGGTGCTGTCTGGACTAGGTAGGAGATAAACCAGAGCTCTTCAATTTCATTTTTCCTTTTCTGATTCTGTGCATGTTTTCCTGCTTTTCTGAGCCTCTGGGGTTTGAATATTTCGTTCTCTCCCCATTGCACCTAGTATACATCGAAAGGTGTGATGCATACTGGGCTGGCCATTAGGCAGTCAGTATGCATCTCACCCAATACACAGCCAGGGTGCGATGGGTGCAAGGAGGAAAGTTTTCGCACTGATTTTTCATGGAAATTTTGCCTATTTTTTTCCAAATTAGGATCCTATTTCTTCTCTTGTTTGTTTTTCAGAGATTCATCGGAGCAAGATGGTCATTACATGGCATGAAAAAAATCATGAAGAATAGGACATGGTTGCCTTACATGATCCAGGTACGGTGACTGCATTGCGGAACTGTGGCTTGCTCAAGTTTTTCCGCATATCTATCATGAGGCAACAAATCAACTTGTTGCAATATTTCCTCGACGCATGGGATCCTACCAACCAAGTGTTCCAGATTAGAGGCAAATCCATCCCTTTGACTATTGAGGACATCTACTTTTTGACCGGATTATTGAGGCATGGTGCCCCTCTCTCACTATCAGGTTCCGCCCGTGGGGGCAAATCCGTGAGGGATTATATTCACGGAAACTGTAAAGATGTATCACAACCAAGTAGGGATGGAAAGATCGGTATTAGAGATGTCACTGACCGATCCTTAAGGACTATCTTATTCACCTTTACTAGATTGGCTGGCAGTGCGACTCTTCACTTAGCCAACAGGTCCTATATGCAGTATGCCTTGGAATGCCTTGAACCAAAGGTATTCAATTGGTGTGATGCAGTACTTCCGATGATAAAAGAACAACTTACCAAGGTGAAAAATGGAAGATCCAAGAACTTTGGTTATGGTTCTATTCTGACCGCTTTCTCCTTGAAGAAGATCCCACTGATGCAGCCACAGTACATTTCACTCAGTTTGCCACCACCGACAGAGCCACAGATGCAGAGATGGGTTGACCTTATCACCAGACATGCTGGTCAATCACAAGTTTCATTTTCTAATGCCTTCTTTGAGTTGTTCAACCATCAGTAGATGGCTTATGCTAAGTATCCATATCTCGTGATGGATTTCCGGGGTGACCCAGATTTATTGTTGCTGGCTGGCGAGCAGTGGGGTGTCATAGGTAAAAAAATCTTTAACCATATCTGGGTTCATTGCTTTTATAATGTTCTTGTTCTTTTTTTTAATATTATCAAGACTAATCAAAACTCGTGTTCATGCAGATATCGGACCAGCGTGACTAGTAGTGTGCCCGAGGGTAGCAGCTGTTGTTCCAGCAGGAGAGGCTGTAGGGAGGGTTGTCCTTTGTGATTTGAATGTAGCCGAGACCCTTGTAGTATTGCAGGATCAGAGCAAGGGCCTCACCCTTAGCATTCCGGATGTGAGGACCAATGAGTTACCTCTAAGATTACAGCGCCATACTACTGACGTGTCTAGTCGATGGACAAAGATTTTATGCATGATTGCACAGGCGGTGACTTGTTATCACCAACACCATTAGTCTAGGGTGCTTCCTTGCATTTTTGAGTTTTTGGGTCGGATGACCAATTTTGAACTAGACATAGAACATTATATGAAAAACTATGAACAGCTATATATATTTTTGATTTTCGGAGCTTTATTTTGGTTAAGTTATATGATCCTAATGTAGATGAAATGCTTTTCTTTTATAAATTTTGCAAATGTCTATCTAACACATACTTTGCTAATGAATCGGTTAATGTGTTTAAGTTTCTGGAAATGTGTTGATATTGAATAGAATCAAATTACCTTTCCAAAATCTTGACCCTTAGGAATATACGGTAGATAGCTGGATTCCAAACGGAATAAATGCCTGCAAGCTGTAGAATGACAAGTTGTGAGTCTAGCCTAACGACCAGTCGACGTATGCCATGCGTGATGGCATCAGAGAGGAGCTATATCAATGCACTATATTCAGCGATGTTGTTCGTTTACCAACCAATACATACCCCTCTGAAACTCACTAACTTGCCGCTTGGATCAAAGATGGCCCAGGCTGCAGAAGATAGGTTCCGCATACTACGACTCGCTCCGTTGGCATATCCAACAAATGATTCCAATGGGTTCGACATCTGCAACAAATGAAAAAGGGGATTACCTAACCAAAATGATCACTCTTAACGAAAACAAAAATGTAACAAAAGCATATGAAGAGATTACTACACTTAGTCAAGCATAGTAACGCTTAAGGTACAACCCATTTCGGGGTTGCGACAGTGGAATCCCATCGTAATCTACTAGCTCGCAGGATCCTTTTGCTAATACAAACTTAACAATATAGGGACCCATACACAAAGACTGGAACTTACCTGCTCCCAATTTATTGAATTCCTGATCATAAAGTAAGACCAGGTCACCTTCTGAGAAGACACAGGGTTTGACATTCTTGTCAAATTGTGCCTTGAATCGTTTCTTATGTGCTTTGTTAGCCAAGGCGACGTCACAATGGGTTTCATCTAGTTGGATTAATTCCAACAAAAAAGCCTCTTCCTCTGAAGTTCTGGGGAGAAGGTCGACTGCGAGCTTAAGAGATGACATTTCACACTGAACTGGTAAGACTGCTTCCAAGCCATACACCAGTTGAAAGGGTGTAAATCTGGTCGCATTTCTAATCGATGTTCGGTATGCCCACAAGGCCGAGTACAGGATTAGGTGCTAGCTCCGTTTATGGACTCTAATCATCCTTTGCAACATGCACTTCAGGACTATGTTGATTGCCTCAACTTGCCCATTTAGCTTGTGGATAGTATGGAGTAGAGCTGTCATGGGATAGTCCTAATTTGGCAGCCAATTCAACCATCATGTGATTACATAAATGCGATCCATGATCTGTGACTATAGCTAGTGGAACACCAAATCTAGAGACTACATGATTGAAAAATAAAAGAGCAGCCATTTTACCGTTGTTGTTCAATGTAGGCATTGCCTCAACCCATTTCGTAAAAATCTATGCCCCATTTGGCAAATGGCCCAATAGAAACTACTGATGCAGAGGTGTGGGTGGTGTTCTAGTTTTGTGGTTGAAGATTTGACAAACATGGCAACTTTTGACTGCGATTATGCAATATTTGAACATTGTTGGCCAAAAGTAATCTACTTGTAAATATTTTGTGCCGTAGTGTAACCAGATTGATGCCCTCCACACATGCCTGAATGACATTCATTCAGGACTTTTTCGGCCTCCTCATGGGTGAGGCACCTTCACAGAACTGTATCAATACCATGATGATAAATTGTATCACCGATGATCATGTAGTCTTTTGCTTGATATCGAGTACGTCGTTGATCTGAGCAACAAGTATTAGGCCTATATGTTTGGGTTTGGAGACAGATGATTATATCTCCATACCACGGATCACTTGATGATATCAAAAACAAAGATTCATCCACGATTGTTGCTTTGGATGTTGAATCGTTGGACGACTATGGGAAGTCGCATAGTAACTCCCTGAAAACCAAAGATTTCTTTGATTTGGATTTTACGAATTCCAAATCAAAATATTGTAAAATAGCTATCCATTTTGAATATTTTCCCCTAAGCAACTAACACGACAAAATGTAAGTCATTGGGTTGTAATCTAACAAAATGGTAGTTTTGTGAAAGAGGATATAGTGTCAAAATCTTTGTACTGCTTGAACAGCCGAAAGAGCCAACTTTTCAACATAGGATACTTTTGCTATACAAACTAAGTTTTGACTTAAATAATAGACAGAATGTTCGATTCCATTGTCTTCTTGAACTAAAACCATTGTGATGGTCGTATTTGCTGTAGCTAGATACAGGTTAAAGTCCTTTTGATAGTCAGGAGCATACATTAATGATGCTTTTATTAGGGATTCCTTTAGAGCATCAAAGGAAGCTTGCACCACCTGATCCCAGTTGAAGGGCACTTCTTTTTTCAAAAGACGTGTATAACCTTTAGCAAGTTTGACATAATTTGGAATTAACCTCCTCAGAAAGTTTGCTTTCCCTTGGAGTTTCTGAATCTGAAGCAAATTTGGAGGTGGAGGCAAATCTATGATTGCCTGAACCTTACATGAGTCAAGAGGAACCCCATCCTTTGAAACCACAAAGCCAAGTAAATGACCAGAACCAACACAAAACACACATTTGTGTGGATTGAGTCATATCTTGTAGTTTCGGCAATGTATAAATATCGCTCTCAAATGATGCAGATGATCAGTCCGCTTTCACGAATGAGCCAGAAGATCATCGAGATATGGTTGAATGATGTTCTTGATGTCATGGAAGGCATAATTCATTGCCCTCTGAAAGGTTACCCCTGTGTTCTTTAAACCAAAAGGTACCTTGTGGTACACGAATGTGCCCCACGGACAAATAAATGCAATCTTCGACTGGTCCTGTGGGCGGATATTTATTTGATTATACCCGGAAAATCCATCCATAAACGAAAAGATTTCACATCCAGCGCATTCATCAATTATCTGGTCGATGAAGGGTGTAGGGTAGTTGTCCTTTGGACAAGATTGATTTACATCCCTGTAATTGATGCACACTCTAATTGTTCCTTGCTTTTTCGTCACAGGAACAATATTCAATACCCAATCAGTTAGAGGAACCAAGTAAATGAAACCAACATGTAAATTTTTTTCAACTTCTACTTAATGGCAACGGCTTTCTTCGGGTTCACCTACCGAAGCCGTTGTCGTACCAGTTTGACATCTGGATACATCTTAATTTCATGTTCAACTATGCTTGAGTCAATGCCTGACATTTCTTCATATGACCATGCAAAGACATCTCTGAACTCACGAAAGAGAGCATAATATACTTCTAGTTCTGATGAAGAGCAAGATTTGTCGACATGAATATTCCCTACAACACCTGGTTTGGTCGAGATATTTTATGGCGATAGTTTCTTCAATATTGGACAAGTTTCACTCAAAATCCACTGTATTTACTGTATTTGATAGGAAATCAAAACTTGAAGGATGATTAAGGTCGTGGGAAGAATCTTCATTGTAATCCGGAAGATGGGAACGATGGTGGAAATCTTCCCATGGTGCCTCTCCTATCATCATCGACTGAATGATTCCTTCGTCTATAGAATGTACATGCCAAGGATTTGAAGAGGTACCATATTCCTTAGACCTATCTACCCAAACGCTCAATGAGCATTGCTTTGGGTTTGCCGCCCAAGCCAAGAACATTGATTGCTATAATATTTCTATTGGGCTTAGAGGCAATACCTGGCGATGATCCATGCTAACATCATGTTCGAAAATCCTCTGAATAGAAGATACCATATTGCAGGTTCCCACTGTGGCCACTTTCGCCAAATTGTTTGGAGGCAGTAAGGAAAAAGTACCCATTAATGTAGGGTATTTTAGCATGCCTACTCTGATATTTTGAAGCAATTGAGAGCTTCTGTGGATCATCGGAATGCTTCCCGTAACTTGTGAACTATTGGGGAGAAAGGTTTGTTGGTCGATCATTATAATTCCTACTTGAAAAGGAAATGAAATCTTTCTGAAGTATGTCGACACAATAGTAGCCATAGCATAAATTCAGGGCCTTCCCAGTAGGATGTTGTAATCGAGGTTTCCATCGATAACTTCAACATTAATTTCTACTATTTCCCCCCCCAGTTCAACTTGCAAGTTACTTAAAATCCTGTACAGGGTGTATGTTTGTCCATCAAATGCTTTTAGTGTCATCGATGATCTTGACAAGGGTGGTGATCCTAAATTTTTCCAGCAACTTATTGACATAATGCATGTAGATGCCCTCTCATCAATAATTGTTCGATGAATAGTTTTGTTGAGGGATTTCACTTAATGAGGAAAGCGAGTTGAGCTGGTAACTGAGGTTGATATCCTTTATGATTAAAGGCCACAAGATTAGAATCTGCTAGGTCAATCCCACCAATTACTGATAATAGAGCCTACTTTTGGGAGGGGCAATTTTGTAGTAACTCAAGTGTCGACATAGCAGACGACGATTGGGCTAGGTCCTCTACTATATTATAATTCTGTGCTGCTCTAGCATGAGGATTAAATGTTGATTTGTGTACTACTCCTTTTGGCGGCTTTATCGTTAGCTCAGGAATGATGGGTGGCACAACTTCGGTCGAAGTTGTTGTCGAACTACTAGGTTGATCAGTAGCCTTGTTGTTCGACAGTTGTGGATTCCTCTAATCTTTATTCCTTATCGATATCAAAGCATCGTTTTGCTATTTCGACATGGACAACATAAGCACTTGGGATGGGGAAGCATTATAGCTAGCAACCGGATTGGTTTCTGGGTTCAGAAATGGATCAGTCAATACCACTGAGGTTTTTGAGTTTTTGAAGAACTTCTTAATCTCAGCTTTATGTGGATAGTCTCTCATTCAATGATCCTCATCGCATATCTGACATGCGAAGGAGGTTTCTTTTTCCCACAAGGGTTTGCAGAAGATTTTTCAGGAGATGAATGGTCTTGTTTCTTCTTTTTGCTTTTCCCTTTCTTCTTGCCCCTTGGTTGCTTCGGTTCTTTGCCCTTGTCGGTCGACATGCCATTAACCTCCGAGGCAAGAAGTTCTTCATTTGCATTTTGACCAAAAACCGTGCGGGCTTTCTTAGACGTAGCCTTTGCGGTTTTCGTGCTTGTAGTTCCTATCACGCCATCGCCAGCATGAGAGTCTTTGTTTTATTTAGGAGGAGGAGGAACAGAAAACTCTGGTCTAGGAGCATCAAGGATTTTGTCATAGAGTGTGCCAGATTGAGTATAGATCAAGTCTAGATATTGCACACGAGCGATGACTTGCTCTTCAGTGACAACCCCCCCTTTAGCCACATCTTCTGTAATAGAAGGTAACAATGACTTAATAAACCATTCAGCTAGGAGCTGATCGGGAATAAATGGTTTTACCATTTGACGAAGACACCACCACTCATGAATATGATCAGATATGTGAGTGGCTGTCATCTGCTTAAAATTGGTAAGAAGCTCTGTTCCTGTTTCATACCTTATCGGTAACTGAAAATGGGTTAAAAAGGTGGTGACAAGGGCATTGAAGTTATCGAATGAAGCTCTAGGCAATTCGATGTACCATTTTGCTGCCGTACCAGTTAAAGTTCGCTAAAAAAGGTGAAGCCTAATTGAATCATCATTGAGAGTGTTGGACGAACACCACAGATGGAAGGTCATCACATGATTTGACGGATCTTCACTCGGATTTCCATTGAATTTAGGAATATCTGACGAAAGTTTATGAGGAATCGCTGGCCACCAAGGGGCATAAGAAATTGGATCATTTGTTAGCCGATTCAAATCTGGTAATTCTAAAGTTGCTACGAAGGGAAACTGTTGATTCAGGTTTGGCGAAGCATACCCAGGATAGGATGGGATCGCCTGAGTAGTGGGTCTTTGCATACCAGCATAATGTATTTGATGTTGATAACTTTGATAAGGTTGATGGGCATAACCATTATGATATGATTGATGGTGACCATTTTGAATATATGGCTAGCCATTACCCGCAAAGCTTTGTTGCTCAAGTCCTCGGTAAGCTTGTTGGAATTGCAGTTGTTGATATTGTACCAGCCATGGTTGTGAAGCCATTTGCTGCTGTCCAATACTGGCTTTCTAACCAAGACGAGGGGTAATAGTACCCATTTGAGCCTGAGTCGCTCCGGTTAAGGTGCCACTAATCGGCGATTGTGGTTGTGTCATGGAGACAAGAGGTTGTTGTATTACGACCTGAGAAACTTGAGGTTGGCATACAACAGGCAATGCTTATACTTGTGACACCATCACAATAGTCGGTGTAGTGGGGATATTCAACATAGGTAGACTTGGTTGCATTGAATATACAACTCTTGGCTATTGAGACAATAGTGGCACCCAACCATTGGATGTAATTCCAGCTTGACCAGACTTCTGTTGTGAAATCTCATATGCTTGTTCTCCTGGAGGGAACAACAAAAGGGCATACTGCCCCCAATATGGCGGCAATCTAGTGCTCAAAGGAAATATTGGCCTTTGGAGACCGGACTCCCAAATTGATACTGTTGTGAAGGATCAATTTGTTGAGACTGGACATAAGAAATTCCAGATATTATTCTGGACGAACAAACAGGAACAGACCATACAGTCAAAACAGTCCCTGGGCAGACTTCCTCTAGCGGTTGAGAGCTAGTTGGGATAGATGGTATACCAACGAACATTGTCAGAGTGGCAGTAGGAGGTTCTACTGCTGTTATATTGGATGACACAGTCCTAGATTTTGATGGTTGTCCAGACATATCGAGTCTATCCAAAAGACTTCCTAGCGATTCTACAGGAACTTGTGATGAAGGGAGACTATCTTCTGAAGTAGAAGGATATAGGTGGATCTCAGTTCCAAAATGCAATGGAGTACTAGATGGAAGATCCTTCGTAATTTCTTCTATAGTAATCAGTCCAGGTGGAAGAGGTAGATCGTCAGGTCCGTAAAATATTTCTGGTATCGAAGAAGGTATAGACTCTGCAGCGACAGATACCAGAGGGGTAACA
>APFE031458935.1:6119-65041 GCA_000404065.3 Pinus taeda | reverse complement strand
TTTAATATCTTAAATTAATAATTATTTTATTCTAATTTTATAACCTATGATAATAAATTATTTTTGGATCATCTAACATTCCCCCCTATGATCCAAAGATACATTACAACAGATACCAAGTTCATCCCTGAACTTAGTAAATTTTATTCTACCAAGCAGTATCGTGAAAATGTTGGAGATCTGATCTTTGGAAGGACAATAAACTGGCTTGAGGACATCTTTGGCAATGAGAGATCTGATATGATGATACTTGGTGTCCACATGCTTTGTCTTTGAATGAAAAAATGGGTTCTTGGCAAGTTTGATGGCTGACTGGCTGTCAATGAATAATGATGTAGCTTCTACCTGAGAAATGCCCAAGTCCTGCAAAATTCTGCGCAACCAAACAATTTCACATGATGCTTCCCATGCTGAAATGTAATCTGCTTCTGCTGAAGAAGTGGCCACTGTAGCTTGTTTCTTACAACTCCAAGATACTGCTGCTTACCCCATATTCATTAAATAACCTGATGTTGATGCTCGATCATCAATACTCCCAGCAAAGTCGACATCGGAATATCCACCAAGTAAAATTTTTTTAGTCTTTGTGTAAAGAAGACCAAAATCTTTTGTTCCTTGGATATATCGAAGAACTCTTTTGGCTGCATTCCAGTGGCTGTCTCATGGTTCCTGCATAAAACGTGAAAGAATATTGACTGCATAAGATAGATCAGGACAAGTATTTGTCAAATAAATCAAGCCGCCAATCAACTGTCTGTAAGTTGTACTGTCCACCTTTCCCCCCCTTCAAATTTCGAAAGTTTCAAGTTTTGCTCCATGGGGGTGAGAACGGGCTTGCAATCTTGCATGCAAATCGCTGAAGAACCTCTGCTGCATACTTACTTTGAGAAATGAAAATATGATGTGGACGTTGGAAGACTTCAACTCCAAGATAGCAGTGAAGTAATCCCAAATCTGTCATCTTAAAAGCTGCATGTAACTCCTTTTTCACCTATGCAATATGATCATCATGATTGCCAGTGATGATCAAATCATCTACATACATAACAAGAATGACCAGATATTTTCTCTGTTGGCGCACATACAAAGTATCATTAGATTCACTTCGTTGAAAACCAACTTTCTTAAGGTATTCATCCATCTTTGCATACCAAGCTCGGGGAGCTTGTTTTAATCCATATAAAGCCTCGATCAATTTGCAGACTTTATGTTCTTGTCCTTCAACTTCAAAACCTGGTGGTTGGGTCATATACACTTCCTCCTGTAAATCCCCGTTGAGAAAAGCACTTTTCACATCCATTTGATGAACTTTCCATCCTTTTTGAGTGGCCAATGCAAGTGTTAATCAGATGGTGTTCCATTTTGCTGTTGGAGAAAAAGTTTCTTCATAATCAATGCCTTCCTGCTACGCAAAACCCTTCGCGACAAGTCGTGCTTTATACTTTTCAAGTTCTCCCTTCTGATTATACTTAATTCTGTAAATCCATTTGCATCCTATGGGTTTAACATTTGCTGGAAAATCAACAAGTTTCCAAGTGTTGTTATCAATTACTGCCTGATATTCTTAAACCATAGCTTGTTTCCATTCTTTGATTTTTACTGCTTCTTTGTATGTGGAGGGTTCAGTAAAATCATTTGCAATTAAGGCAAAATTGCCTTCACTTCTATGTGCCCTTCGGGTTCCTGTTTTATTCTGCTCATCAAGCTTTACATCTTTCAAAAGTTGAACTGCCCGTTTTGGTAGTTGGTGCTCACTTGTTTGTGCTTCTGTAAAGTCTCCATCATTGTAAATAGGATTAATATAAACTGATGTTCGTCGTTCAAGTGAAGAATGTGGAGAATCACTGTTAGAAGAACTGTTGCTGCTTGGAGATGCGGATAAACTGCTTGAAGACCCAGATGATGGTGTTGATGTAGATGGATTGGATGACTCATCTTCAGAGGAAGGAAAATCAAGTTCATACCAATTTGGTGAAGTTGGTTGACTTTGCTTTTTATCATTTCTTTTACTTCCTTTAGTTTCTAAATTATGAAGAATATTTTCGATTTCTTCAACACTTTTGCTCTCAGCTTCATCAAAAATGACATCCGTGCTTACAATGAATTTTCCATTGGTCAAAAGACGATACCTTTTCTTCTCATCAGAATAGCCAATCATTGTGCATTTTAAACTTCATGAGTCAAGTTTAGTTCATTTTTCTTTCGGAACTAAGGCATAACAAACTGACCCAAAAACTCTAAGATGTTTAACTCGAGGTTTGAAGCGAAACCAAGCTTCATAAGGTGTGAGTCCGTATAAAGAAGCAGTTGGAGATCTGTTTCTTAAGTAGACAACTGTATGAATTGCTTCCGCCCAATATGTTGGACTTAACCTCTTGAAAGTTAACATGGATCTTGCCATTCCTAACAAAGTGTGATTCATTCTTTCGACTACTCCATTTTGCTGTGGAGTGTAAAAATTAGTAAGATGTCGTCTTATGCCATTTCCACTGCAATAAGTTTTGAATTCATTCGAAGTGAATTCTCCCCCATTATCTGTCTTGAGAGTACCTATCTTTTCTTTGACTTCACTTTCAACAAGTTGGCGAAAAATTTTAAACTTATCAAATGTTTCTGTCTTGTTTTTCAAAAAGTAAACCCAAGTCATTCTGCTGAAATCATCGATGAATAGTAGGAAATATTTGCATCCACCAAAGGAAGTTTGTAGTGGTCCACAAACATCACTGTGAACTAGTTGTAGCCGCCTGTTTGCACGCCATGAACTTGTTGGAAAACTTTCTCGATTTTGTTTGCCATAAATGCAAGCTTCACATTTTGAATTTTCCCTTTTGAAAGTGGGAATTCCTTTAACCATTCCTTGTTTCTGCAATTGAGAAAGACTCAAAATTCAAATGTCCATATCTTACATGCCACAGTCTTATAGGTGAAATACCTGTAGTCACTGCCCCTGCAAAATCTGAATGCCTTGGAATAAATGTCCCTTTCATCCGTAGCAGTTTTCCATCTTCATAACCTTTCATGACTGTTTTCAAGTTTTATTTCACTGAATTAATATTCACTAAACCATCTTCCATAATCACCTGATGTCCTGCTTGTCGAATCGTGACTAAAGAGAGAAATTTTTTCTTAAAACTGGGTACATACCATACATTGGAAATCATTTTTTCTCCAATGCCAGGGAGAAAAACTTTTACTACTCCTTTTCCATAAGGAGTATGTTTTGTATCATCAGCAAGAAAAATGGAATTAAGTTGGCAATCTTGAAAATTCCAGAAAAAATCACAACGACAAGTCATGTGTTGAGTTGCCCCGGAATCCAAGATCCAGGCTTCTTCATAGTCACTTCTAAGATGGGATGAAATTTGTGATGCTGGCGAGGAAGTAAAAACATATTCTGAGTTATCTTCATCTTGGTCATTGGCAAATTGTGCTGAATGCTGCTGAAACTTGGGAATTTTATTAAGTGAAGTTCGACAATCTTCAGCATAATGGCCAACTTTGTTACATCTTCGACACACAATTTGACTTAAGTCTCTTCCTCTTCTTGTAGATTATCCTCTGCCTCTGCTTTGACTTCTATGTTGCGATTGTCCTCTACCTTGATTATTATATCCTTGTCCTTGAAAATTGCCTCTTTCTTGATTGTATCCTCTGTTTTGAAAATTATTTCTTCCTCCTCTGTTAAAATTGTTTCCTCTGCTTTGACTTTGACCTCGATTATGTGGTTCTTGATTTTGATTCCCTCTGCCTCTGCCTCGAGCACTGTCTGCTGATGACTTACTAGTGCTGGCCTCTGTGAGAAAAATATCTTCACCAACTTTCTTCTTCTTCCCAAAATTTTTGTCATGTTGAGTCAACATTTCACAGAGTTCATCAAACTTTAGTTTTTCTAATTTCCCAGTTACTTGAAGAGTCTCCAAAAAATGCGTGTAGGAAGAAGGAAGTCCAGCAATTACAATTGTGACCATAAAGCTATCATCAATTGCGGGAAAACCAGCATTAATAATTTCTTGCCTAATATTCTTAAGTCTTGAGATATATTCAAGAACATCCCCGCCTTCAGTTAATTTTTGTTGCAACAATTTTAATTGATGATCAACTTTCTTTGATTCAGGCTGAGTATCAAAGAGGTCTTTAAAAGTTTTCAAGGCAAACCATGCATCTGTAGCATTTTCTATATGGACATACATTTCATCATTCATAGAAGATTTAATAAGAGCTAAGGCTTTAGCATTCTTGATTTCCCATTTTGCTAGTGGAGCTGCATCTGTGGGTTTATTTGGCTTAACATCTCCATCACATATTCCTTGCCATAATTCATTGTAAATGAGAGTGCTTTCGATGAGTCGATGCCATGTTTTATAAGATTTTGTGCCTTCAAGTTTGTCGGAATCAGAAAACAAATTAATCAACTTAGACATTTTAGCGTTGAAGCGTCGCACCAAGAATCAGAACAGAAATGACAAGATAGTCAGCACAACACACCACGCAAAAAACACGATCTATCGAGGCTTGGCCTTGACCCTTGAATAGTCGTCAAAACAGGAGAAAATTGACTGAGCTTTGCACGTGGCTCTAGTCAATTTCTCAAATTTTTACAAGGCTACTTTCAAAATTTGACTTTTTACAATGGTGCTTTTGCACAATATGGTAAAAAAGAAATTACCCCCCCTCATAGTAAAATTACTTTGAGTTACAATGTGATGATCCCAAAAAACTTCTTAAAAACAAATTACCCAACACACCTTATCTCTCCAATTTGCAAATAAAACTCCTTATTACTCCAAAAAATTTCAAAACATCACCCTTATTACTCCATTACAAGGCTTTAAAAAAAAATACTTTTAAAAGCTCACTCATCACTCTATTACAAAGCTTTAAAAAAATACTTTTATAAAGCTCACCTTATTTCTCCCAAAAAAATCATTTATTACTCAAGTAAAATATATACCTTCCAAATTACAAATCAAATATGGCAAATTAATTCCGCATGGGCATGTCGAATTGAAAAAAAAAAAAAAAAAAAAAAAAAAAAAAAAAAAAAAAAAAAAAAAAAAAAAACCACCGTTGCAGTGTTTTTCGACCAAGTCACTGTTTTTCGACCAGGTCACTGGAGGCTTGACTGTAGGCAAGCCTGAGCTGAACGAGCTTCCGGATAGTTCTGATGTCTATGGCATTGTTTTGATTTAACGAGTGTTACTCAAGGGATCCACAACACCCCCACGCTCAAAAACTGCTGCTGCACCCATTCCAGTACCTATGCACATTGAAATTACTCCAAATCTGTTGTCTAGAGAATGGACTCGACGCCTGCTCTTTCCTCCATTGCAGGAAAATTATAATTTAATGAACTTTGATAGACTCAATTATACTGAGTAAGCATCGCTCTCGTGCAAAACTTCGCGGCTTACCCTTTTTCTTCCTAACAAAATAATGAACGTTGTAGCTACAGTCTGTACAATGTGCATATTATTTCCCTGCAATTCACTTAAAAGCAATTACGCTCAATTAACAGATCTCATTTTCGTACCCATACGATATCACAGTTCTTGAACAGAAGTGTTCCTTGGTCCGCAAGTGGCAGCGTTTGATTGAAGCTCACGTGGATGTTAAGACAACAGATAACTATGGTTTGCGTATGTTCTTTATGGTGGCCAAGCTAAACCCATAGCCGCCCACTAAAGCGCTCCTCTTTAACGCATTTTTAGAGACCATGGGAGAAGCAAAAAAAAAAAAATAGCGTGGAGATGATGGAAAATGAATAACAGTGGAAGCAATCTTATAATAATACAAAAATTTGCAGATTAAAAATCTAAAATCAATAAGATAATAAAATTTCCCTTTTTTTTTGGTTGAACACAAAACTGGAAAATTTTCATACCAATCATTTGCTGATCAATTCAATGGAGTTGGGTTTTCCACGATCTGATAGAGCTGGAATCTCTTCCTCAAATCAACTGCAACATTACTGGAGCTCTGATACCACAATAATGGCAAAAGTGTCCTCAGACACATAATTTTATTAATCAGGAAAAAACAATTACATAATTGATTTTGCAAGAGTTTACACCCGAACAACCAAACACTCTCGCAATGAGCTATTTATAAGCTCCATGTCCTAACTACCTCTAATTATGGATCACTTATTAAATAGCAAGTGTCCATTTACATTAAATGCTATTCAAACCAACTAGCTAACTAATCTCCTAAAATAGAGCCTAAGATACGACACATTTGGAGAGCCATATCTTGTTACAACAATATACTAATTCTAATTGTCTCCATTAAATAATTAATCATTCTAGAATAATATTTATTAATTTAATTTCTTGAATTAATAATTATTTTATTTCAATTTTATAACCTATGATAATAAATTATTTTTGGATCATCTAACACTGACCACCCTTAATCAAAATTGAAATTTTGAGCTATGAAAGGGGAAATGTGGACAATCATTGCAAATCGTGGCAAATTATGTTAAAACAGAGCTAAATTGATGGAATTGATAAGGCTAGATTAAATGTAATTATCTGCCATGTATGCGTATAGAGAGATTTCGGGGATTTGATTGAGTGATTCTAGGCGATTGTGGGAGAAACTCATGGATCGTAAATGATCCTTCCCTTTGTAATTTCCTATATAAAGAGAGTCTGTGTTGTGAGAGATAGAGAGAGTATACAATGTAGTCGCAAGGTTAATTTGTGGTTCGGGCCATGAGGCCTTAGTTTGTAATCAAATTATGTATATAATTGAAATACGAGTGTTATTTGTATTTTGTGTGTTCGTGTTTGTTTACACATTGTTCTTTACTATAAGTTGTTAAATATGCGTGTGCGAGTGTAAAGGATGAAGTTCCTATGAACTTCGCCTTAAATAGAGTATGGCAAAAACAAAGTGTTGTAAGGTGAGTCCCATCAATAAGAAAATGAGAGAACTGTTGGATTGATAATAGATCAACAGAGGAGAGGTGTTCAATCGAAACTAGAGTCGATTGAACAACACAGCGGAAACCGTCGGATTGTCTAGATCGACGGATAACATTGGCGGAACGAGAGAATCCTGACAAAAATCGTGAGAACCTGGAGGAACCATCATAGCCATCTGATCGGACAAACCCAACAGATCCAACAAATCTAATGGTCATCACATGGTAACAAGCGCTTAAGTTTCATTCTAGAAACGGACTCGAGAAAATCATTTAAAGGATTTTAAGGTTCCGAAGGATTGGACTATCTGTTTAATGGCGATCAGATGCATATCACATGCACAAGTGTGTTCGTTAATTCCAAAAAGGACGCGACAAGGTTTTATACAACGGGATTAAAACCTCGTTGAGTTCCGGCCATCCAGATCGTTCATCAGTTGATTGATCGGACGATAATCGTGCTCAAATGTGCGCGTGGGTTAACATTTATGGCGGACCTGATATGGTATGAACTGGGGTTTATTTCCTTTTGGGTTTTGGTCATAAATGTTCAAAGGACCGTTGGGTGATTGGTTGGGTTTTCTTTGTAATTCTGCTGATTTGAAGGCTTCCAATATATACATGGGCCCATAACCCACATGTCCACACACATAATTTTGTATAAGATGCAGCTTTGCTGCGTAAAAGCGGCTGAGCTGTCATCATCTTTTGTATCAAAGCAGAAGAAGGTTCTGCGTTTAGAAGGAGGTATAGTTATGTTGAAGATTGGTGAGTTTGTGGTCTTATTCTTGTCGTACAGGAAGTGGTAGAAGAAGTGAGAAGATTGCAACAACCTAGAGCTAGGAGTGCTCAAATGGTTCCAAAGAAGAGAGAACTAGAGAGATGTCGAAATACTAAGCTCAGAAGAGAGAAGCTTGGTGAGGTATCGTGTAGCAAGAAGGAGACTTATTACTGTAGAGGTTTTGTTGCAACTCACAGAAAGATCATAAAGGCAATTCCACAGAGGATGTGGGTAGAATTGCTAAGGGATGGACGAAGCATATGACCAGGAGGTCATAAATTTTTGTACTTCAGGGAGTTTGATGCAGGAGCATCTGACCACCCTTATTCAAAACTAAAATTTTGAGCTGTGAAAGGGGAAACGTGGACAATCATTGCAAACCGGGGCAAATTTTGTTAAAACAGAGCTAAATTGATGGAATTGATAAGGCTCGATTAAATGTAATTATCTGCCGTGTATGCATATAAGGAGATTTAGGGGATTTGATTGAGTGATTCTAGGCGATCGTGGGAGAAACTCATGGATCGTAAACGATCCTTCCCTTCGTAATTTCCTACATAAAGAAAGTTTGTGTCGTGAGAGATAGAGAGAGTATACAATGTAGTCGTAGGGTTAATTTGTGGTTCGGGCCATGAGGCCCTAGTTTGTAATCAAATTATGTATATAATTGAAAGACGTGTGTTATCTGTATTTTGTGTGTGAGTGTCTGTTTACACATTTTTCTTTATTGTAAGTTGTTAAATATGTGTGTGCGAGTGTAAAGGATGAAGTTCCTATGAACTTCACCTTAAATAGAGTATGGCATAAATAAAGTGTTGTAAGGTGAGTCCCGTCAATAAGAAAATGAGAGAGTTGTTGGATTGAGAATAGATCATTGGAGGAGAGGTGTTCAATCGAAACTGGAGTCGATTGAACAACAGAGCAGAAACTATCGAATCATCTAGATCGACGGATAATATTGGCTGAACGAGAGAATCTTGACAAAAATTGTGAGAACCTGGAGGAACCATCATAGCCGTCCGATCAGACATACCCAACAGATCCAACAGATCTAACAGTCATCATGTGGTAACAAGCGCTTAAGTTTCATTCTAGAAACGGACCTGAGAAAATCATTTAAAGGAGTTTAAGGTTCCGAAGGACCAGACCGTTCATTTAATGGTGATTGGATGCATATCGCGTGCAATCAAGTGCGGTGGTTAATTCCAAAAATGGACGTGATAAGGTTTTACACAACAGGATTAAAACCTTGTTGAGTTCCAGCCATCCAGACCGTTCATCAGTTGATTGATCAAACAGTAATCACGTTCAAATGTGTGTGTGGGTTAACATTTCTGGCGGATCCGATATGGTATGAAGTGGGGTTTATTTCCTTTTGGGTTTCGGTCATAAACGTTGAAATGATCATTGGGTGATTGGTTGGGTTTTCTTTGTAATTCTGCTGATTTGAAGGCTTCCGATTTATACGTGGGCCCATAACCCACATGTCCACGCACATAATTTTGTATAAGATGAAGCTTTGCTGCGTAAAAGCGACTGAGCTGTCATCATTTTTTTAATCAAAGCAGAAGAAAGTTATGCGCTCAAAAGGAGGTATGGTTATGTTGAAGATTGGTGAGTTTGTGGTCTTATTCTTATTGTACAAGGTGGCAGAAGAAGTGAGAAGATTGCAGCAACCTAGAGCTAGGAGTGCTCAAATGGTTCCAAAGAAGAGAGAACCAGAGACATGCAGAAATACTAAGCTCAGAGGAGAGAAGCTTGGTGAGGTATCGTGTAGCAAGAAGGAGACTTGTTACTGCAAAGGTTTTGTTGCAGCTCACAGAAAGATCATAAAGGCAATTCCACAGAGGATGTGGGTAGAATTGCTAAGGGATGGACGAAGCATATGACCAGGAGGTCATAAATTTTTGTACCTCGAGAGTTTGATACAGGAGCATATGACCACCCTTAATCAAAATTGAAATTTTGAGTTGTGAAAGGGGAAACGTGGACAATCATTGCAAACCAGGGCAAATTCTATTAAAACAGAGCTAAATTGATGGAATTGATAAGGCTCGATTAAATGTGATTATCTGCCATGTATGCGTATAAAGAGATTTAGGGGATTTGATTGAGTGATTCTAGGCGATTGTGGGAGAAACTCGTGGATCGTAAGAGAGAGTATACAATGTAGCCGCAGGGTTAATTTGTGGTTCGGGTCGTGAGGCCCTAGTCTTAATCGAATTATGTATATACTTGAAATATGTGTGTTATATGTGTTTCGTGTGTCTGTGTCTGTTTACACATTGTTCTTTACTATAAGTTGTTAAATATGCATGTGCAAGTGTAAAGGACGAAGTTCCTATGAACTTCACCTTAAATAGAGTATGGAAGAAATAAAGTGTTATAAGGCGAGTCCCATCAATAAGTAAACGAGAGAGCCGTTGGATTAAGAATAGATCAATGGAGGAGAGGTGTTCAATCGAAACTAGATTCGATTGAATAGCACAACGAAAACTGTCGAATCATCTAGATCGACAAATAATATTGGCGGAATGAGAGAATCCTGACAAAAATCGTGGGAACCTAGAGGAACCATCATAGTTGTCTAATCGGACAGACCCAATAGATCCAACAGATCTAACGACCATCACATGGTAACAAGTGCTGAAGTTTAATTCTAGAAACAAACCTAAGAAAATCATTTAAAGGAGTTTAAGGTCCTGAAGGATCAGACCGTCTGTTTAATGGTGATCAGACGCATATCGCGTGCAAACAAGCACGACCATTAATTCCAAAAACGGACGCGATAAGGTTTTATACAACAGGCTTAAAATCTCGTTGAGTTCCAACCATCTAGGTCGTTCGTCGGTTGATTGATTGGACGGTAATCGCACTGAAATGTGGAGGTGGGTTAACATTTCTAGTGGACCTGATATGGTATGAATTGGGGTTTATTTCCTTTTGGGTTTTGGTCATAAACCTTCAAAGGATCGTTGGGTGATTGGTTAGGTTTTCTTTGTAATTCCACTGATTTGAAGGCTTCTGATATATACGTGGGCCCATAACCCACAGGTACATGCACATAATTTTGCATAAGATGAAGCTTTGTTGCGTAAAAGCGGCTGAGCTGTCATCACCCCAGCACATCGCCTAGCCAAATTGCAGGAAGGAAAGCATCTCCTCGCGCAGGTCAAAGCAGCACAGAAGGAGGCCTTTCTTAAGTCCAGGTTGGGGACCTAGTTAGACAAAGCCTACCAGGTCATGATCAACATTGAGAAGAAGCTCACAAGTTTGCAGCAGACGATGATGCTGGCCCCAGAAGGACCAGCTACAAAGAAGCTAGTGGAAGAGGTCAAGCAGGTAGTCATGCAGAGCGCTGCCAAAGTTGCAGTAGTTCAGGTAGAGCTAGGGGATCTTGATAGAAAGATTGTAGCGCCAATTGAGTGACTCGAGGGCGAGTTGCAATCTTTGTGTTGGGGGCTTGTTGGGGTGGGGTCCCCTGGGTGAGTTTTGGGGTTAAAAACCCAAGTTTTGGTGTAAATTTTTGTAAAAGATGTAGTCTCCGCAATTTGTGGATGTGGAGCACGTAGATAAAAAGGAGTAAAAGGGGTTTTAGCCCCTTGTTTATGTAAATTTGAGTCGACTGAGATCCACCCATGGTTCGCGGACCGTGGGATTGTATAAATGTGTGTTTCTTAGAGAGTCTAAGGTATAGATCATGTAGAAGGGGTCAATAGAAGAAGATATCGCATAGAAGTGGGTCAGATAGAAGAGAAAGGCTCTGAAGTTGAGTGAGCAGAGACCTAGATAGAGTCTGCAGTTGAGTGTGTGGGCCCCTGCAATTAAGTGCGCAGGGAAGTTTTGAGTCTGTATTCTGAACTGGAAATCAATAAAGAAGTTGTTTTTGGAGAAATATTGTGCATTGCTATTTACTTTTGTTTATGACTTATGTTGTTAATGAATACTATGTTTATGAAATATCGATCTAATGATGCACGATTCCATTGAATAACTGTTAGATGATGTATGCAAGCATGTTTATATAATTACGCGAAGACTTTGATAAATTACTTAATGTTTATTAATAGCACAAGCTTATCTATGCGAACTCTAGTCTAGAGTTGTTCTTTGATTCACGTAAGTAGACAAACAGACTGTTAAGGGTCGGCAAACACTTATCGTGGATCTTTGAGAAGGTCTAAAGGTTGTTTTAGTAGTGACGCAGGAAACGCGTGGATACACGGAATTCCAATATCCCCAGGAATTTTAACTCAGAAACCGAGTCAAATCTTCATCAAAGAATGGTTTCATGCCTTTTTATAGATCCCTATGGGGAATGATTTATTAAACCCCAATTATAGTATAACCCTTTATTAGAGAATTCCGCACATAAATCCAAACCCCACTTTATAACATAGCTTGTAGTAGGACTTAACCATAAACCTTTCATCGACGCTTAATCTATTATAACCTTTTATAATAAATATTACATGAAACACCATAAACCATACCTTTTTCGCCCATCCTACGACCTATGCACAATTATCAGCGTATGCCTTTATTGCAATCGGGATATCACTCTCCGCGGTGATAGTACACATGAACCATTCCTCCTTCGATTTGCAATAACGTTGGACTTATAAATTGCTCCCATGTAACACTATCGGAAACATTGATTGAAGCCTTTCGCCTTAAAACCTTCGGACCATACAACTATCAGAATACATAGGAATAAGGGAAATACACGGAAACCCACCTAAGGTCTGACTTCAAAATAATTACACCCGCATTCATAACCTCACCAGGTCCACTGCACTGCTCCTTTACACTCCCGATTTGAGCAAACAGTTCACTCGATCTCAACTATTCAATCAGCCTTGCTTGATCTGATGGTTGATATTGATATCGGGTGGATAACTTGCGATATGGTTAACTTCCCGATAAAGCGATTTTCTCTTTCTCCTGTGCTGTTACGTGTTGATTGATGAATGGTATTGGGTGACCAGTCCTAAATAACACTTACCACTTTCGTGTTGCCCGATATCCCACTTACTGTTTATGGAAACTGCCTTCCACCAATGCGATATTAAACTTCACTCCGCTCTTGCGATTTAATCCTAACCGTTGATCGTAAATATCCAGTGGTTGATGAGCATTAGCGCTTCACTTCTCTTCGCTTGGTTTTTACGCCACTCTTCAACGATTTCTCTATGGTTTGGTTTATTTTGGGTTTCCTCGTCCTTCCGCCATTATGCGATGTGACTCCCTCCCGAGCTTAAATCTGTAGGTTCTTTAATTAATGTCCCTCGAAAACATTACTTGGTTGTTCAAATGGATTCAACGATCCATCTCATTCCTCTCTACTCTTATCCTCTGTGTTTCGCCTGGACTCTGCCTACGCATGTATATGATACAGAATACTCCGATCCCTACGTAACCTTAACATTCAATACACGAATTTCACACTTATACAGTTTATAACCAGTCACTGTATATATATATATATATATATATATATAATATAATATAATATATTATATATATATATATATAAACACCTAGTTATACAATTTCTCTATCTTTGGCCTGATCTTCTCATGTAAATGGCCTCTGATTACAATCTTCCTGTAGGTTTAGAATCACACCCCTGCTCTTCTAGCTTCTCTCTAGCTAACTCCTGAATTATACAAAAAGATCACAGTTTATACAAAAGTGGATTCATGAACCAATTTTGGTTCAGATCCATAAATCTCTCACTCTCTCCTAAAGAATCTCTTCAACTCCACTCTTTTCTAAATAAATGCTAAATCAAGCTTTCAAATCCCTCATATCCTATTCAAACCAAATAAATCTAACTGTTTGGCCTGATCTCCACACATGGAGCATCAATCAGCCACTATACCTTTTTTTCTCATATTCGACAATAAATAAACACTCTCACACATTTAAATAAATAAAATTAACTAAACTCGTATTCCAACCCTTTGTTAGTCACAACATGTGATCATGCCATCACATTGCTGACTAGGCTTGAATGCTCCTGCATCAGACTCCCAAAGTTGAAAGTTTTTATGACCTCCTGGTCATGTGTTTCTTCTGTTGATCATCCAATATACCAAACTTTACTTTGTAACTGGTCATCACTTTCATCCTGCTGTTGATTCAATTCTTCTGCCACTATCACTTTTGTTCCTCCAGGATTCCAAATCTTATTTTGTTGTTGTCCTCTTTCCTTTCTAATATAAATTCCTTTTGTTAATTTCTCTTCCTTGCTGTCCCTCTTCTCATCTGATTTCATCTTCCACAATTTCTCAACTTCCTCTTTACAATTTGTTCTTAACTGAACTCCACTGACATCTGCCTGCTGTACATTTCTCCTCACCATAGAAATTATGAAATTTCTGTCCGATTCTTCTTCACCTCTATCATTTACAAACTGTTGTTTGTACTCTACAACTTCCCTTTCATTATCATTAAATATAATCCTTTCCTCTATGTTATCAGGTTCATCTAATATCTTTTCGAACAAAATACAGATTCCTTCATATTCAATAAGCATGTCAATTACATATGGTCCTCCTACCTGTATAAAACATAATTTCCATCTCAATTGTCAGATTCAAAATAACTATGGTTTTCGCTTTCCATAAGTAATTCTGCCATCAAATCTTTATACTGTGCTTCTGCATAAGTTATGAAATGGTCATCAATTTTCATTTCCATACTTTCCTCTACACTATACAATGTTCCTTGTTCTAACACAAGACTATCATTCAACAATTCAATAACTAGGATTTCTTGGAGCATATCATTGTGAAGTATCCTTTCATCCTCTATACTTGTACTATTGCAACAAAATGATGTTGTTTTATCTTCTCCTACAACAGAAACAAAATTATGGTTTTCTAAAGCTTCTTCATGGCTTACAGATTCATAAAAATATTCCACTTTAAAATCACAAAATTCCTGAACTTCTGCATCTGTCAACATTATCATATATTCCTTCACAATTTCTATAATACTTTCATTTTGATTCTCTACTGAAGATATTTCATTATGGTTATCATCACAAAATTTCATTTTCTTATCTTAAGCTTCTTTAATAATGACAATTTCCCTGTCAATACCATCATTCTCAAAATTATTAAATACATGCTCAAAATATCTTTCTGTTTTAGCCATCTCTTCCAGTGATCTCACTTCTTCATCAACATGCGTAAGCACATTGTCCAGTTGTTGTTCATCACCTATCAAACTTGAAAACATACACAACATGTCAGTTTCAAAATTACAAGGCTCTTCATTTGAAGCCTCAGTGATCAGTTCCTTGTGTTTCTCTGAACTATTCTGATAGTTCACTAAATTATTGAGAAATTCTTCCTCAACATCTCTACCTTCTTCCTCATTAAAGAAAACTTTTGGGACTGCAACTTCTTGACAATGCTTGGCAACTTCATCATAAGTTTGTAGAATACCTTCCTGTTCTACACAATTTCTTCCAATGCTTAGCTTATCCATATAAGATAGCAATGTCTCCTCCTCTTCTATGATAAGACTTTGATCCTTCAAAGATTTCCTTGACTTAACTTCTTCAGCTAAGTTCTCCGTGTCATATTTTCTTCTCTTCATTTCACAAATCTGCAATGCTTCTCTTTCCTTTCCTTTTTCCATTTCCCATTGGTCTTCTATCCATGCTAAAATTCCTTCAAATATGATCCAATATTCTTTTACTAAGAAAAGACACAACCATTCAGCCATACCTTTTAATTTACTCCACCAATTGAAGTCTTAAAAGTCTTTATGCATCTCCTTTTGTGTTTGTGCTGCCTTTGCCTCTTTCACCTTTTCATACACAGGTTCAAATTCATTAGGCTGCATACCTGCAATTTTACATTCACAGAAATAATTAATCCCAAAAATATGAGATCCGCTTGTCTATGAGGATGCTACTAGCGCATTCCTCTCATTCTGATCTGCATAGATCAGTTCTTCATCACTATCTTCATTGTCTCCTTCCCCAAGGAGAGATCCTTTCTTTGGTTCACAGATGTATTCTACTCCTTCATCCTCAACTGTTCAGAGTATTAATTTCTCAGCAAACAATTGTCTGACAGGCCATTTAACTTTTTTTCCCACATAAAATCCTTGTTTCCATTTTTCTCTAATTCCTTTCAATACCATCTTCTTCAAACGACTGAGTTCTGCCTTCATCTCAGCCAACTCTATGTTCCTTTCTTCTTTACTCATTCCTTTGAGTCCAACTATTTCAGCACTCTTTTTCCTCTGTCTGTGAATTTCCTCTGTACCCCTGCCATGACTAACAATAGTCAGTTCTATTTCTTCCTTTGGTGAACTTTCCTTGTTCACTAGTGAGCTGCAACTAGCCTTTTTCATTTCACCTGTAACAAGTCTCCTTCATGCCTCACTAAAATTTCCTGAGTTTAGCCTTTTGGCACCTATTGGTTCTTTCCTCGAACCTTTCACTGACTAACAATTCTACCCAACACTCCTCTTGTTGGAATTGTTATCTCCTATCCACAATCACAATTGTGGAGTTGCCTCAACAACTTCTACCTAACCTTAGTTGGAAGTTGTTCTCATCTTCTCTCGAACACTCCTTGCTTTAGGCTCTGCATCTTCAATTGCTCACTTCCTTCTTCATTCAGTAATTTCATTTACTATTGGGTATTGTCACCTTTACTCATCTGAGAGTTCTCCTTGCTCTATCTTCTTCAACATAGCTCATATGCTATGATGTTGGTACAATTCATTCTATCTTTCAGCAGTTCCACTGACCTACACAATCTTATCTCAAGATACATCAAAGTACCTTTCAAACCTATAATATTTCCTTCAAAGATGTCTTAAAACTAATTCGCATGCCATCAGTTAAATCTTTGCCAAAGGATTCATATGTTCAATATTTCATTTAGACTTTCCATTCAAAAGACTCCATACAACCAACAAATGTTTCCCATTTTACTTTTCATAATGGACGCTTCAACTTTCAAGATCAATTAATATTAGATCTGAATTTTAATTATATTTACCAATTCAAGAAACTACCAATTTCTTATGATAACTAGTTTGTAAGAAAATCCTGTCTTGCTTCTACAAATTCCAAAATTCATTCCTTGTAGTGGTTCTTCTTTCAGTCCTATTAAACCCAATCGTTGTTCTTTCAATCATCAATATCATTGCCTTCAACAATACTTTAAGCAATCTTCATTCACTCTTCAATTGAACTTTAAATTCCAAACCTTTCACTTCAATTTACCTTTTAAATCAAACCAATCATTCAATCAACTTACATGGAAATTTCATTTTCCTAAAAGGAAACATCTTCTCCTTTAAAATTTCAGTCCCTTGTTGTTCTTCAGACATTCAAAACAAATCTTTGCAAAATTATCAAAATAAACATTCTTACCAGACCTTCATTAGAAGTTCACTGCTTCCCCATTCTGATCTCAGTGTCCTTTGTAGTCTGATCCACATCTGTATCAAATTCACTTCAGTGCAATTATACATATGCTGGAATTAAAATTCAGTCTCTCAACCAATCTCTATAGAGCACTGATCTAGCTCTGATACCAAAATGACGCAGGAAATAGGTGGATACACAAAATTCCAATATCCCTAGGAATTTTAATTCAGAAACCAATTCAAATCTTCATAAAATAATGGTTTCAGGCCTTTTCATAAATCCCTATGGGGAATGATTTATTAAACCCCAATTATAGTCTAACCCTTCATTAAAGAATGCCGCACATAAATCTAAACCCCACTTTATAACTTAGCTTGTAGTGGGACTTAACCATAAACCTTTTATCAACACTTAATCTATTATAACCTTTTATAATAAATATTACATAAATCACCATAAACCATACCTTTTCTGCCCATCCTACGACCTATACACAGTTATTAGTGTATGCCTTTATCGCAATCGGGATATCACTCTCTGCGATGATAGTACACATGAACCCTTTCTCCTCCGATTTGCGATAACACCAGACTTGTAAACTGCTCCCATATAACACTATTGGAAATGTTGATTGAAGCCTTTCGCCTTAAAACCTTTGGACCATACAACTATTGTAATACACAGGAATAAGGGAAATAAATGAAAACCCGCCTAAGGCCGAGCTTCAAAATAATTACACTCGCATTCATAACCTTGTCGGGTTCATAGTGCTGCTCCTTTACACTCCCAACCTGAGCAAACAGTTCACTCGATCTCAACCGTTCAATCAACCCCGCTTGATCTGATGGTTGATATTGATATCGAGTAGATAACTTGCGAGATGGTTAACCATCCGATAAAGCGGTTTTCTCTTTCTCCTCCGCTACTATGTGTTGATTGATGAATGGTATGGGGTGACCAGCCCTAAATACCACTTACCACTTTAGTGATGCCCGATATCTCGCTTAATGTTTATGGAAATCGCTTTCCGCCAATGCGATATTAAACTGCGCTCTGCTCTTGCGATCTAATCCTGATTGATGATCATAAAGATCCAACGGTTGATGAGCATTAGCACTTCACTTCTCTTCGCTTGGTTTTTACGCCACTCTTCAATGATTTCTCTGTGGTTTGGTTTATTTTGGGTTTCCTCGTCCTTCTGCCATTATGCGATGTGACTCCCTCCCGAGCTTAACTTTGCAGGTTCTTTAATTAATGTCCCTCCAAAACATTGCTTGGTTCTTCAAATGGATTCAACGATCCATCTCATTCCTCTCTACTCTTCTCCTCTGTGTTTTGCTTGGACTCTGCCTACCCACATATATTATACAAAGTACTTCAATCCCTACATAACTTTAACATTCAATACAGGAATTTCACACTTATACAGTTTAGAACCAATCACTATATATATATAAACACCTAGTTATACAATTTCTATATCTTTGGCCTGATCTTCTCATGTAAATGGCCTCTGATTACAATATGCCCGTAGGCTTAGAATCACACCCTTGCTCTTCTAGCTTCTCTCTCTCTAACTCCTGAATTATACCAAAAAGATCACAGTTTATACAAAATTGGGTTCATGAACCAATTCTAGTTCAGATCCAGAAATCTCTCACTCTCTCCTAGAGAATCTCTTCAACTCCACCCTTTTCTAAACAAATGCTAAATCAAGCTTTGAAATCCCTCATATCCTATTCAAACCAAATAAATCTAGTTGTTTTGCCTGATCTCCACACAGGGAGGATCAATCAGCCACTATACCCTTTTTGCTCATACTCGACAATAAATAAACACTCTCACACATTTAAATAAATAAAATTAACTAAACTCTTGTCTTCCAACCCTTTGTTAGTCACAACATGTGATCATGCCATCACATTGCTGACTAGGCCTGGATGCTCCTGCATCAAGTAGAGTTGCAGTACCGGGCTGTAGGGGCTTATAGATCTACGCGAAGGTAGATCTTGGGCGCTAAAAGACATCACACTCGTCTCTGGATGCAAAAACTTGGTTCTTACATCCCCCCATATTGCTTCGGGTGACACTATATCATGCGTTATGTGGGTTGTTTCCGAAAGGGCCAGTAGTGTAGGGATTTTTTGGTTGACACAATAACTCTAAACTTGGGTCAGGACCCCCTAAGCCAACAACAACCCAGTCAGTTGTTTGTACTATTGACATGGCACTGATTGGGTAGGTGATGTGGATGTTGACTTGGTCAAAGAGATCCTCGGCTAATGAAATCGTGCAAAGTGGCACATTCTAACTGGTTATATTTTAATGGTTCTTATTGGTTGGAATGATGGCCAACCACGGGCTGACACATGGCCCAATCAGAGGCTGCCACGTGGCAACTCTGGAGGTCAACAAAAACATTGTTATAGTCCAGGCGGAGGCAATAGGATCAAACCTGTAACCTCCCAACATACAACAAAGTCCATTGCTAATGCACGATGCAGTAGTTCTTAACATTGGTAGAACACAAATTATATTTAAATAGTTATGTCGCATAATTTGGAGGTTGGGGCGCACTTAACCACCCATGTGAACACACTCTCGAAGCCACCAACATTTAAATGACTGTTGGGGAAAACCACCACTGCTTGAACATGAGGGTAACCAACATGTGAACATCGCTACCGCTAGCCGCTAATAGTTATGCGACCATCAGAGGAAAGGGGCAAGCACCAGGGGCTAGCCCCTGGGTGTATGCCCCCCCCCCACATGACCCTAATTTCCGCATTTTTTGGCCGTGGTGGCCAAAGTATCCGTCTAACAAATCAGCTCGGATTTCAGTGGATTTGGTGGCCCATTTGCGGAAATCTGGGCGAAAATGAGGGTTCGGTGCTGGATTTTCAGCAATTTGTGGAGCGAATAGTGGAGAAACTAAGAGAGGTCATAACTTCTCCAGTTTTTGAGAAATTGGGTACAGAAAGACGGTAAGTAGTCATTTTTGGACATTCTTGACTCATTGGAGCAGGTTGTAGAAGCATTTGAGCATTGTAAACATGTCTTTTTACACATTTGAGCATAATAGAGGCCCAAGCCATTGGAAGCTGGACCAAGGAGACGTAGCCCAAGAGGGGTGAACTCCTTCATCATGTTCTTGTTGTGATGTGTTGTTGGTGATGTTTTGTACATTTATATGTTGTTGTTTAATTTCTTATTTATGTTAAAATTACTCATAAAATTAGCATAAAAACTCATGTTCACTTATAATAAACTCATGAATCCTTAAGCACATGAATAGCATTTTCTTTATATTCTGCGAGGCACATAAAAACTAATATTTCTAATCATATCATTTTTGGTATCAGAGCACTAGGTTTTCTCTGTGTAAGAAGGATTAACTGTTTGCAAGTTTATGTCATGCTTACAAGGTTAAAACTCAAAAGAAGAGAAGGGAAGTTGGTTGGAAGCCCTGAAGTTGGGTCAAGGGGAAGGAGGGCAAGGTTGCCACAATCTCTAACACCAGTTCTTCCTCAAGTTGTAGTTGAGACTCTAGTGAGCATGTCCCATGAAGGAGAACCTACAAACATGACAAAGGATGAGAAGGTCTTCAGGAAGGATTTCTTTGATATGACAGAGATGGTGAAGGTCCTCTATGAAGAGAGGAGTACCAGGCTATAGGGTGAAAGCTCCAAACCTCCCAAAGGAGAATGTTCTTCACGAGGAGGAAATGGAAATGGAGGTAAACCTCCACCCTCTCCACTATATTCCTCATCTTCTCCTTCACAGGCATCTTCACCCTCTTCCACTAACACAACCCTTACTCATACTCATCAACATACCTCAAAAGGAACTGGTAAATCACCCTTAGTAAAACTTGATGTTAAAGTTGAGTTGCCCATGTATAATGGTGAAGTGAATGCAGAGAAGCTTGATAATTGGATTCATCATTTGGAGGTCTATTGTAGAATTCAAAACCTTCAAGAGGATGACATAAAGATTCAATTAGCTTCCTTGACAATGGAGGGTGCAACACTAATATGGTGGGAATCAAAGACACAAGAGGAGATTAGAAAAACATGGTAAGATCTCAATTTCTTGGTCTAATTTCATTGTTGCAATTAAAAGACAATTCTACCCTCTAGCTTATATGTAGAAAACCATCATGAATTGGCATAATTTTAGACAACTTAAAGGTCAAAATGTGCAAGATTACACCCAAGAATTCAGAAAAAGGTCTCTAATGTTAGGTGTAGATTTGCAATCACAAGGCACGCTATTGAAGTACATAAGGGGTTTACACAGTTACCTTAGTCATACTATCTTAATGTTTAATCCCAATAATTTAGATGTGTGTGTGCAAGCCACTCATCTTGAGGCAAGAGGGAAAAACACTCCAGAAGAAGGCAGTAAAAAGCCATTTAAGGGTAAAGGAAAAGAAAAGGGTTTCAAAGGGAAGGGAAAGAAAAATGAATCTATCAAGAAGGAAAGAGAAGAAATTAACATGCAAACATTGTTCCAAATAAGGTCACGATGAAGCTCATTGTTGGAAGCTTCATCCCGAAATGAAACGAGAGAAATTCAACAAGGGAAAACTAAAGACAACTGCAACCACCCAGTAGGATTTGGGATTCGATTTGGGTGATGAAACTAAAATTACATCCATGGGTATGAAAGGAAAAAAATCCATTGCTAGCACTAGTACTTCAAATTCACACGATGAAACTCCGAATGAAAAGAAGAGGATAGAACTTTTTCACATAAGGGTGATCTCAAAACATAGAAAAATTAATACACTTTTTGACAATGGATCTCAAACCAATCTTATATTTGAAAACATTGTCAAAGTTTAAACTTGGAAACCATTCCACATAATAAACCATATCCACTTGGATGGGTGTGTGACAATGCACAGTTGCAGGTTACTAGAAAGTGTAAACTGAAATTCGCCATTACTGCAAATTTCATAGATGAAATGGAGCTTGATGTTGTGCCATTAGACATATGTGGTATAGTTTTGCGTAACCTGTACCTCTATGACAAAAAAGCTATCTTCTTGTACCATTTATTCAAAGATGGAGTAGAATATATTGTGAGAGCTCATAGCAATAAACTAAATCTTTCACTTGTTAATGTGGGGCAGATGAAAAGACTAGTGAATTCAAGCAAGAATTTTGTGCTTTTATTGATCAAATCCAAAAATGATGTTGATAATGAAGCTTTTAAAGGTTGTGATTCAAAATTGAAATCTGAATTGGTTGATGTAGTTAACCAATATGATGAGATATTTTAAGAACCGAAAGGATTACCTCCCAAGAAAGGAATCCAACATGAGATACAGTTGTAGCAAGATTTTCCTCTTCCTAACATTGGCATGTACAGGATGTCAATGATGGAAAGTGCGGAAATTAAAAAGCAAATTCAAGAGTTGTTGGATAAAGGCATCATCAAGCCATCTTCTTCGCCATGTGGTTCACCTATTGTTTTGGTGCCAAAGAAAGATGGAACATGGCACATGTGTGAGGACTTCTGTGCATTGATCAAAATTATGGTAAAGAACCGTTATGCACTACCTAGAATAGATGATTTACTTGATCAATTGAAAGATGCAAAGTATTTTACTAAGTTTGACTTAAGGACTGGCTACCATCAAATTAGAATTGTTGAAGGAGACATTTGGAAGTCAACATTCAAAACAAAACAAGGTTTGTTTGAATGGCTAGTTATGCTTTTTGGTTTATGTAATGCTCCCACTACATTCATGTGTGTGATGAATGATGTGTTGAGGCCATTTCTTGATGATTTTGTTATAGTCTACTTATATGACATCTTAATTTTCAATAAATCTGGTGATGAACATATCATTCATGTGAGAAAAGTACTTGATGTCTTAAAGAAGGAACAATGGTATTTAAAGATGTCAAAGTGTGAGTTTAGAAAAACTTATTTAGTTTACTTAGGTCATATTGTTGGAGGAGGTGAGTTGAAAATAGATCCCTCTATGGTTGATGTCATTTTGAATTGGCCAAGGCCCAAGACAATTACTGAGGTAAGAAGTTTTTCAGGAGCAACCCATTATTGGAGGAAATTCATTACTAACTTTCTGTCTATAGCAGCTCCTTTGCATGCATTGACCAGTCTGAAAAAGAAAAAAGAAAAAAGAAAAAAGAAAAAAAAATAGTAGGGAGGCAAACAATAAAAGGCCTTTGATGCATTGAAGGAAAAGATCAGTTCAACTCCAGTAATTGCACTTCCACACTTGAGACAATCATTTGAGATTCAGATTGATGCTAGTAACTACGCCATGGGTGCAGTCCTCATAAAACATGGTAAGCCTATATGTTTTCATTCAGAAACTTTTAATGGTGCAGTGATTAATTATGCTACATATGACAAGGAATTGTACGCATTGGTGCAAAGTGTGAAAAAGTGGAAACACTACTTGATGGGTAAGGAAACAATTATCCACACTGATCTTCAACCATTGCAATACTTGCAATTTCAATCAAAGTTGCAGTAATCAAGGCACTTCCAATGGATGGGTTTTCTTCAACAATTCCACTTGGTAATCAGGTATAAGAAAGGTATATGCCATAAAGTTGTTGATATGCTTTCTAGGCCCATTATTAGTGCAACTACTTTAATCAAGCATAATTATGTTTTGCATGAAAGTTATATTGAGCAATATGCATTAAACAATGACTTTCAAGATGTTTATGCAAACTTGAGTCAAGGTAACCAAGTAGAGGATTTGGATTATAGAGCATTTGATATTATATAAATTGCACATGGCGAATTTATTCAGTTTTGCATATTATGATGCCCAGAGAATGTTGTTCATCTGTGTGTAGTGTGATAATTCAACAAGTATTCAGATATATGTTAAAACCTAGTATACGTGCATTCTTTTAATTTCTAACAGTCCTAAACGCTATGAGAAAAAAGAAAAAATGGATTGTATTTATTGTTGCTTGTCCTATCATTGGTGTGGGTTTGCTACTAGGTATACTCCTGCTAGCGGATGTCGAAATGAAAATGAAATGGGCTTTGTTCTGCTCTCTGGTCCCTTCATATTAGTGAGGACATTCCATATAATGTTGCACTGAATACTTTTAATCTATTTCTAACCAACACTATCTTTCCTACTGACCATTCATTTGTTTGCACGCTGGTCCCACTGGTATTCCTACCTATTGGTTTAATGAAGTCCTATGTTTGGCCTATATTTGGAACTGAAGTTGTTTGAGTTAAATTTCATATTGTGACACTCGTTTTACATGTTATTAAGTTGTATATTTCCAAATATTATTGTATTGTTGTCTATTCAAATTTGCTCCAGCTACCTTTGTTCACTGTATTACTGAAGAAAATTATGTTACTATCTTCTATCTAAAGCCACCTTATTCTTAATTTTTGTGACCAACATATTTCTTCTTGCCTTGCTTGTGTGGCTTGTTGTTCCTTGAGTTTAGCTTCTTATGATAAGGTGTATGTTTTGCTCACTATGCTTGCTCACATGAAACTTGCTTTGAAATCAATGTTTGCATCAAGAAGCAAGCATATTCTAAACTTTTCACATAGTAATTTTCAGAAAGGCACCCAAAAATAGAGAGTGAGAAAATATTGTATATCTAGTTGATCATATTGTATGCGCTTCTCTTCACGTTTTTGTTGTGATGCAATGTATATGAAATTTTTCTACTCATAAATGTGCTCTAACATATCACTGAATCGTGGTTATGCTTCTCACGGTTCTTAGAATGGAACAAAATGGGTCTATTTCCCACAAAAATATTGTGCATGCATCTAGTTATTGATCACACATTTAGCAATTTTCAGAAAGACACCAAAAAATATTGTAAATCTAGTTGATCATATTGTGCACAATGTGTATTTATTTTCATGTTTTTGTTGTGATGAAATGTGTATGACATTCTTTTATGCATAAATGTGCTCTTACATATCACTGAACTGTGGTTATGTTGCTCATGGTTATTTGAATTGAATGAAGTGGGTATATTTCCCTCCAATGGTCTCTATCTCCTTGTGGTTCTCTCTGCTTCCCTTAATTTCCTTTGTTATTATATTTGAGTAAGAATTCGCTGCTTTTTGTCTTTTTGCAATTCTCTTTTTTCATCCACACTTTTGCTAGTGTTTGAAAAGATAATATGCTCCAGTCTTCTAGAATCTGTGTCCATTTACTTCCGTCATCTCCTTGCATTTTCATTGAGAGTCACCATTATTGATGTCCAAACAATGTTTGAGAATTAGAGGATACGTGTTTGACACCAATGATAATAAACAACATGGAAACATGAGGAACTTGATGACATAACACTAGTGATATTATGCGGTGCAACAAATAAATCATTGCTTATGTAAGCACTAGTGGTACATGTGAAAAAAAGTGCCTCTATAAGAACTATTGGTATATCTGAAAGAGCATCAAATGGAACAACTGTAACCAAACTCATTGATATGAGTCATTACTTTACTTAAAAAAAAATAGATACCTTGTCTACTATGGAGTTATCGTTTCTCTTTATAATTAACACATCAAAGAGATCCTTCTAGAACTCAAAGGTTACTTAAGACTTACTTTGTTAGACGCTACATAAAGACTTACCTAGAAACACAACACCATATTAATGATTTAAGTGAGATAAAATACTAAGAGGACAAACCTTTTATTTAGAAAGTGATGTTTTCTTTGTGTTTGGAGACTCTCTCTAGTCGAGTACGATGGAGATGTAATGTAATGTCCTCTTTAATGTTTTGACTTGGTCAAAATAAAACAAAGATAAAATTAAATTAAATAAAAAAATTAAAGGACATAAAATAAATAATTTTATTTATAATTAATTCACCCATGAACTATAATTCACGATTATCTACGGTTTGAATTCATGGCCTATACATCTCATAATTTTGGCTTGTTCTCCAGGTTATGAATATACATGTCAAAAACAACTCTTTGTGCATATGCATCAAATGGACCCAATGTAACCAAACTCATTGATATGAGTCATTACTTTACTTAAAAAAAGATACTGTCTACCATGGAGTTATCATTTCTCTTTATAGTCAACACATCAAAGAGATCCTTCTTGAACTCAAAGGTTACTTAGATTTACTTTCTTAGACTCTACTCAAAGACTTACTTGGAAACACAAAACTATATTAATTATTTAAGTGGGATAAAATACTAAGAGGACAAACCCTTGATTTAGAAAGTGATGTTTTCTTTGTGTTGGGAGACTCTCTCTAGTCGAGTATGGTAGAGATGTAATGTAATGTCCTGTTTAACATTTTGACTTAGTCAAAATAAAACAAAACTAAAATTAAATTAAATTATAAAAATAAAA
Source organism: Pinus taeda (assembly GCA_000404065.3). Taxonomy (NCBI): domain Eukaryota; kingdom Viridiplantae; phylum Streptophyta; class Pinopsida; order Pinales; family Pinaceae; genus Pinus; species Pinus taeda. The sequence continues at coordinate 38,567 of APFE031458935.1, read as the reverse complement.
TAAAATAAAGGAGACATAAAATTAATAATTATATTTATAATTAATAATTAAACTAGCCTAGATCCATTTTAACTCCTGATCTACCAAGCGTTGAGAGGGATCGAATATCTTGAGATGCAATTTTTTTTTAACAGTGAAAAGAGATGTGATCCCTTTCAATGTTTGGTAGATCTTGAGTTAAGATAGATCTAGGTTGGTTTTATTATCTCTCTACTAGTAAACCTAAGAGAAAAGTATCCATCCATATAAATAATGATAATTAGTAGAGTCACTGGTAAGGAAATGGTGTTATGTTTGAAAAGTTGAGAGCCCACTTTTCTCTTCGAACCTGCAAGCTCTTTAAAAAGGAAAATATTGCATATAACATTGTCATTGTTGGGCTTTTTGTTTCATATTTCGGAGAGAAGAGAATGGAATTGTATTAGGGTAATAAATCTTGGATAAAGAGGAGAATAAAGCAATAACCTATGATACTTGTTGCAGGAGGCGTCTTCAGTTTAATCATAGGGAATTCAACATGTGATCCTCAATTTCCTTCAACTCAATAACTAATTAAAATGGGGTTCACCAACATGCTAGTGATTTTGCAATAACATCATGATCTTTCTATTGTTAGTGGTTAATAAATTAGATACCCGGGCCACTAAGTTCACCTGCAAATTTACAAATCTTTCTTCACTACATTTGAAGAGAACCAAATATTACGAAGTTTTATGCAAAAGTACATACTTCCTTCCATTGACTTATATTATCTGAGCACCAACAACAATCATGTCCAAAACAATTATTTGGATATATGCCCATTCAACAATAGTTTCTTCATGTTTCCTACATGAGCAATTGTGCACACTTGTTCCTTCATCTATCTTTCCTTCTATGTCTATATAAGGTACTTAATACAACATGTAAACCATAGTTACCTTTGCAATAAATCTGGTCTGTGTGCCCGATACATAATAAGTGAATGACACGCAAAATCCAAAAAACAAGAAAGTGTTGCTCATAAGAAACAATTACACAACAAATCAATCACTATATAAGTTTATATTTGTTTAATGGAAAAAATAGAATGTGGGACTAGATTGACAACAATTTCAATACTTTTACAGTTTGTAATCACAAACTTCTTGTTTCTGGCTTGTTCAACAGGTTATGAATATACATGTCCAAAACCACTCTTTATACATATGCCCATTCAATAACATATTCTTCATAAACTTCTCATTCTCCCTGCATAAGATGTTCTACACATTTGTTCTTTCACCTCCACTTCTTTCTATGTTCGTATAACAAACCTAATATAACTTATAAACCATAGTTTCTTTTGCACCTAAAAAGAAAAAAAAAAAAAAAAAAGAAAAAAAAAAAAAAAAAAAAAAAAAAAAAAAAAAAAAAAAACGAAAAAAAAAAGAAAAAGAAAAAGAAAAAAAAAAAAAAAAAACTACCTTTATCCACAACTACCAATTAGATAATAACCATGTCATTATAAACGTTTAATTTTCCATCACCAAAACTAAAATATGGGACTAAATTGATGGTTGTTTTAAGACCTTTGTAGTTTGTCATCACAAACTCCCCTTCTCACCTTGTTCTCAACACAAACTATGAATGCATATTTGATGCTTCTCTATGTAGTACTTGGCACCTCCATTTCTTTCATTCTAATTGATGTGAATTAATAATTAATTGTGTTGTGAACAATTTATCATAGAGAGATGGTGTGCATTATGAAATTGTGCTCCATGTTCTAACTTAAAGTGTTGTATATCGTTGCAATACTGCACCTAAACCTAACCTTTCTTCTTTCTACATAAGGATTCTTCCCATGATCATGCTTTACATGTTGTCACAGCTTCATCAATTGGTGGTAAAATCTCTCGAGTGTTTTGCTTATGGAACCATTTTGGAGGTTACTCGTGGAAAACCTTTTTCTCCGTCATGCACAAGGGATTAAGTTTATTGGTTAAGGAAATGATTATCTTGCAACATTTTCATCTATTTCATAGAAAAAATGTACATTCACACCTTGCATTCGAATCATGCATAAAATGAATCCATGGACCATAATTCACGATTATCTACAGTTTGAATATATAAACTATCCATCTCATAATTTTGGTTCATGGGTTTTGTTCCTAGCCTAAAATCCAGGTAAGAACATGAAGCTTAGATAGATTGCCTTCAGAATCCTCACAAAACATCTAGACTTGTGCTTGAACACCTTATTTGGTGCAAATGTATTCATAAAGATTCATCAATTGATTTTTCATCATTATTGCATCGAGAGGCACATTCTACAACCTAGTATGAGGGTGATGTGAAAGTATGTCACATATGCAATAAAATAGTAGTAATAATAATAACAATAAAAATCAATGTTGGCCCAAAACAAAAATTAAAATAACCATATAGATAAAAATACTACAATGCAACTCAACACAAAGAAAGGAAAATATTGTGCCAAAATATTTTAATATTTCTGTTAATTAAATATTTGTAAAATGAAAACCCATATCCTAGGGATATATTAAAATATTTAAAAACAAATATTTCCATGTCAAAGGTTTAAAAATCATTGTTAAATCTAATATTAATATTAAAAGATCCATCTAACTCTAGATCTATCATGTGCTCTAGGTGCAAACCTTTCCTCATTCTACACTCCAAAAACAAGTTTTGCACCTCAAGGGATTTAATCCCTTTCGACGCATAATAGATCTAGAGTTAGATGGATCTAGGCTAGTATAAATCAATTTATATGTCATTTTATATACATGCACATAATCCATATTGCAAAACATGGTCGATATTTGTGTTCCTTAGACCATTAAATGCCACGAATCATGGTGAGATGTGCTTGAGAGTGGGTTGAGTAATTAGATTGTGGAGGAACTAATATGCATCTACAATGTATATTAAAAGAAGAAAGGCGCATTGTAGAATGCATGTGGGGTCATATGAGAGACATAATGTCACTATACTAGGGATATAAATATAAAGGGGTATAAAAAATGTTAATGAAAAAATGGATACCTACAATATCTAGTAAAAGTAGGGGTTTTTAAAATTGGGAATCTGTATTGGGTTTGTATTGGCAGGGGGTTAAATAAAGTGATTTACTTAGACCATTTATGGATGTGTTTCCTAACTACTACTTGCCCTAGAGGTATTTTCCAATATGTAGAAAAATTAAGGGTATTGTTTAGTATGCCACGAACACATGTGCTATGTCAAAGATTCATTGAGTGAAGCCCCCATGATTCTTGCACACTTAGAGAATTCTTGAAGCACTCTAGCATTGGAGAAAGGAAGGAAAATGAAAGACAAGAAGGCAAAAGGGAAGAAGAGATCAAGCGAGGAAGGGTCAGATCAAGCAGCTATAGCGAGATTACTTGTAGGTATTGAGTTGCATGTATGATTTGCTTGCTAGTTTTGGCATGCATGGTACACATATGTGTGTATTTTGTTGTCTTGTGGTCATTGGCATGTGTTTTGATAGGTATGACATTGTTTTCAACCTTGCCTTGCCATTTTCGGATAACCATGGTGTGATGGGGTTCTTTCACTTGGTTGATATGGATTGTTGGATGGTTTCGAAACTGAGTGGGGTGGTCTTAGGAAAATTACCAAAGGTCTAGGAATCCCTTGATTGGTAAATGGTAGGGTACATGGTAAATCCCGACGGTGGAGACATGAAAATTACTCATGGTTTAGGTGGAGAGATTTGGAGGCATCCATGCTGTTTTAGGGCCTAGTGATCCCTTGATTGGTATATGGTGGAATTACAGTGAAGCTTGGTAATGTATGTTTTTTTTGGGCCTAGGAATCCCTTAACCGGTAACGAAAGGATAAACGGTAAAACTTGGATGTATAGATGAGGGTTTCGGGCCTAGGAATCCCTTGACCAACAATGGAAGGATACATAGTAAAGCCTAAGGAATCCATTAATGCTTGGAATATGACACAAGAGTGTTTGGTTGAAAGAAAGATTTGGTTTAGCCCAATCTGTGGTCAGGAGGTACGTGGAAGTCCCTGACTTCGTTGGTTTTTGCATATGCTAATACGAGCTCTTTCCTCTTGCATTTCATGAGTATTTATACATGTTATTATGTGGGTTTAATGGTTATTCTATCATTGATATTTCTATGGTTAAATGCTAGTTATACGCATGGTTTTATGATAGACTTTGGTTATGGTTCTCATCATGTTTTGATTAGTAAATGAATGGTTAATGTACGTATGACGTAACATATGATAATACAACTATTGTGAGAGGGAATCATATCTTATTGGTGATTCTAAGATAAGTATGACATCTCTATGTTCAAATGTTATTTATGACCAGTACATTACATGTTCATGACGTGTTTGATAGAATGTATGTTATGGATAGACCTTTCTAGGTCATGTTATTGTCTAAGTTTTGTATGGAAGGCTTTGTCCCTATGTCATTTATCATTTTTGAGAGTTCCATTAAGTTCTAGGCAAAGGTCTGGGTCCTAGCCCTGAAAAAGTGACTTAGATCTCGCGGTCACTGGCATAGAAATGAGTAAAAATCATTGTAGTCGCTCCCTTGTAGGCTTGTGCATGCAAATATAGAGTTATAGTAGAAATCAGGCAGTGTTATGCCAATTTCCAAGGGTCTAGATCAATGAAAAAGAGGCTTAACTCAGGGTTTGGGCACCTGGAAGGGTGGTTTAGCCCTTGGGGGTTCTGTAGCACTTGAGGGAGGCAGTAAGGTTTGGTTTTGTCAATTCCACTTCCTTAAGGTGATCTATGAGGTTGAGTCATGTCATAGTAACTCTTCATCGCATATTTACCCTGGTAGACCAGTAAGATTAGGTAAATGTGGGAGGTGGGTGTTACAGATTGGTATCAGAGCATAGTTCAACACTTAGACTGGATGGGCGAAATGTGGATTGTCATGCATGCATGTAGATTGTATATGTTCTTGTTACACTTGCATGGTGATGAGTGCTCCCCTCACATAGCAGACACATTGAGAACTTTGAAGGAAGAAATTAGGAGTTTCAAAGTAGATAATGGCAGGATCATTTAGTCACATGAGAGACTTGCCAAAGCACATGAGAAAAAAACAGAGGTCAATGCAGTTATTCTTAAGAGTTTGTCAAAATTGCAGAAACATGGAAAATCACGGATCAATTATGAGCAGGAGGACAAAACTAATATGGAATATGGTAGTAGGTATCATGGTGGTCACAGGTCGGATAAAGATGACATGATCAGAGATCACAGGTTCTTGGATATGCCAGATAGGAGAGGTGATGGACATAGGTTCTACTCTAGTTTTGGTTTCGACAAGTACCATGTTCATCATTGTTATCATCCTTATAGGAGGAATGAAAGGGGATATTTTCCAGATGAGTTCAAGAAAGCCAAGCCACCTACATTTGATGGAGAGTTGAAGAAATTGGAAGATGCATATGCATGGTTGCTTGGGATGAAGAAGTTATTTGAGTTGCATGATTACACAGAGAACATGAAGGCCATAATAACTATCTTTGGCCTCAGATGGAAAGCAAACATTTGGTGGGGAGATGTGAAGCACGTCAGAGACATCAGAACAAACGAATTGAGTTGGCATGAATTCAAGAGAGTTTTTAGGAAGAAATATTTGTCAGAAAGGTACTACAACAATAAGGCCAAGGAGTTCTATGAGCTAAGTATGGGATCAATGAAAAATGAGGAGTATACGAATAAGTTCTTGGAGTTATTGAGGTATGTTCCATATATTAAGGATGAGAAAGCTAAATTTCAGAGATTTTTTGGTGGATTACCATTCGAATTTAAAGATTAGATTGAGTATGATGATCTTGGGAAGTTGAAGCACTTTTATGAGAAATTAAAGCATAAGAAAAAATCTCAGCAAGGTTGGAAATGGAAATACAAGACTAAAGGTAAATGGAAACCGAAGCAAACAAGACCTCAGGATGTAGGAGAGAAAGAAAATGTTATTTATTACAAGAAATTTAATGTAGTTGGACATCGACATGGGTCACAGCCTGGAGGGCAAAAAAATAAAGGTGATGGTAAGGGATATTTCCAATGCTAGATATGTGGCAAGGAGCATCTCAAGAGGGATTGTCCATTGTATTAGGGTGGTAGGCCTCATATTTACAGTGCACAGGAAGCACAGACAGTTGGGGATGTTGGACATAACATTCCTTAGAGCTATGTAGCACTTAACGAGCAGGTGGATCACTAGGCATATATTATCAAGATGGATGGTAAGATTTGTGATCAATTTGTTTCTATTTTGATTGACCTCAGATCTAATTATAGTTATGTTAATCTTGACCTGGTGCTGGATATGTGGCAAGGAGAATCTCAAGAGGTATTTTCCATCATATCAGGGTGGTAGGCCTCATATTTACAATGCACAGGAAGCACATACAGTTGGGGATGTTGGATAGAGCATTCCTCGGATCTATGTAGCATTTAACAACAAGCAGGTGGATCACTAGGCATATATTATCAAGATGGGCGGTAAGCTTTGTGATTAATTTGTTTCTATTTTGATTGACCCTAGATCTAATTATAGTTATGTTAATCTTGACTTGGTGGATAACTATGGTTTGAGAAAATAAGTGCATGCAGAGTCTTCGTTAGTGCAATTGACTACAGGTACAAAGAAGAGAGTTCATCATTGGGTAAGAGCTTGTGCATTTGAGTTGAATTGTATTGCTACATCAACACACTTGAATGTACTTCCATTGGAATCATACAATATGCTCTTGGGTATAGACTGGTTGTATCTTCACAGGACTAAGGTTGATTCATATGAAAAGGCTATTGAGTGCTTGGATGATAATGGGCAATAGAGAATCTTGCAGAGTAATAAGAACACAACATCAGTAAGAATGGTTACATAAATGTAGGCAAAGCGCAGTCGCATGAAAGGGTATGCGTTATTTGCAGTACATATTTCCAGTGATAAAGGTAAAGATGTTGAGGGTGTAGAGGTCTTGAATAGGTACCCAATTTTATAACAATTTCAGGATGTATTCCTAGCAAAGATTTTAGGATTTTTGCCTCATACAGAAGTGGAATTTTCTATTGAGTTGGTACCAGGGGTAGTACCAACATCAAAGGCACCTTACAGGATGAACACTCTAGAGTTAGTGGACTTGAATTTGCAGTTGAAGGAAATGCTTGACAAGGTATACACCAGGCCAGGTGTATCGCCATGGGGTGCATGAATATTGTTTGTGAAGAGGAAGGATGGTACTCTCAGGTTATGCATTGATTACATACATTTGAACAAGGTAACCATAAAGAATATGTATTTGTTGCTGAGGATTGATGACTTGTTTGACCAGTTGAAGGGAGAAACAATGTTCTCGAAGATTGATGTGAGATCAGGATACCATTAGGTACACATCAAAGAAGAGGACATCTACAAGATTTCTTTCCAAACCAGGTATGGGCATTATGAGTGTGTTGTGGTTCCTTTTGGTTTGACTAATTCTCAAGCTACTTTTATGTGGATGAATAGTGTGTTGCATCCTTATTTGGACAAGTTTGTGATAATATTAATTAATGACATCTTCATATATTCTAAGAATGAGGAAGAGCATGTAGAACACTTAGCAACAATATTGAGATTGATAAGAGAGCATTAGTTGTATGCCAAGCTTAGTAAATGTAGTTTCTTTTAGACAAAGGTACATTACTTGGGGCATGTTGTTTCCAAGGAAGGCATAACAGTGGATCCAAAAAAGATAAGGGTTATCATGGAATGGGCAACTCCTAGGAATGTGGATGAGGTCAAATCATTCAAGGGGTTAGCAGGTTCACCAAGAACTTCTCCCAGATTGCATATCCTATCACATCATTATAGTGAAAAGGGAAGAAATTTGAATGGATAGAGGAATGTGCAACCAATTTTGAGAAATTAAAACAATTGTTGACAACTGCTCCATTTCTAAAGATTGTAGATCCAGATAAAGAGTTTATGGTGTGAACAGATGCTTGCAAAAGAGAACTTGATGGAGTCTTGATGCAGGAGGTATAGGTGGAGTGTTACGTATTAATGAAACTGAATGAGCATGAGCATAACTATGTGACACATGATCTTGAGTTGGAAGCGATCATCCATGCTTTGAAGATGTGGAGACACTCTCTTCTTGGAAGGTGATTCATATTGATGAGTGATCAAAGTGGATTGAGATACTTATTTGATCAATCTAATATGAATTCCAGGCAAGATAGATGGTTGGTGACGATCAATGAGTTTGAATTCGAGATCAGGTACATTAAAGGAAATGAAAACAAAGTTGGATATGCTCTTAGCAGAAGAGTGCAAGTGAATCGCATAGTAGCTATGAGTTCTTATGGGACAGATTTACAGGATCAAATCTTACATGAAGGACAACAAGATGACAGGTATAAGGAGCTTAAGCATAGGTTACAATAGGGTATAGGTGAACGTGATGTGGATTATCATCTCACAACAGATGGGTTGGTGATATTTAGGGGCAGGATCTATGTGTTGAACAATAGAGAGCTCAAGAATATTATCTTGAGGGAATTTCATGTTAAGTTGTATTCAGTTCATCTGGGATATCAGAAGACATTGAGGGCAGTGAAGAAGTTCTACTATTGGCCAAATTTAAAGAAGGAAGTGGTAGAGTTTGTGGCTAGATGCTTGGATTATCAATAGGAAAAACAAAATTTAAGCATCCAAATGGTTTACTACAACTGATTCTGATTCTAGTAACAAAATGGCGACTCCACTGGGGACCGAATAACTTGTTTGCTTGTTTCTAGTTTGTTTACTTTATAAGCTATGGACAGAGCCTGAAGTTATGCTAGCTAGCCTTCAAACTGCTTTTTCTATGCAACTACAAAGTAGATAAACGCTACTTCAGTCAATCTCTGGGTTAGTTTATGAATTAAACATTTGAATTGCAAACATCCTAAGTGCCCTGGTGGTGGCTCAAGTAACCTCATTAGATCAGCCCCTATGATTTGTATTTACTGACTATCATTAGCTCAGCTTAAATCCCTAAACTAAGCTGCAAACTGTGACCAAAAACCAAGTTAAAGTCTCATCCTTGGACCATCGCACTGTCTCCTTTTGACAGTCTGGATGCATCGCACCTCCCATGTGCTGTAGGTGAGATGCATCCCTGTTTCCCTATGTTATAGGTGTGATGATCAGATAAGACTGTTTCTGCCTCCAGATTTTGGTTTTTCTTCACTCTCTTCAGCTTTATTAAGGAGTTTTTCTGTCTGTGATCAATATACCACTGTTGAAACTCCCTTCCTTTGCATTATTAAGCCTCCATTGTACAAAGAATTGTGAATGTTTTTATGTATTTTTCACCATTTACAGTTCTCCTTTACAAACAGTAGCTTAATCGAACTGTTGTCTTTTGATTTGAAAGTGTCGCAAGTTTTGTTTTCAGTCAAAGAAAAGAATCCTCCTCTTTTTGATAGTCGATTACATTGTTACTCTTGTATTTGATTTGAATTAATAGTATTTCAAGTGTCGAAAGCGGTTTTCAATTCAAAATCGCAAAGTGTTGTCCTTGTCTTCCTTTGGTCTTTTGGAAAGAAAATTGTTAGTACTGTCACTTTGAAAGAAAAGATAATTTGGATTTGTACTTAGCATTCTTTTTGTCATTCACACATTAAGAAAGCGGGAAACAAATACATGCATGTGCATTTGCATTTAGACTGCTTGTAGAGATTGATTTAGGACAATGCATCTTAGTGTGTGCTCTCTGCTCTATGTTGAAAGAATTTCGCTTCTCTTTCCTTAGTAGCTAGGATTTTCATTGCAAAAAGAGAAATAAACGATTGTTTATCATCTTAGATTGCATATTTAGGAGTTGTATATCTACATCACGCGGTGATCCTTAAAGGCAAACTTCTTAAGAAATATCAACTGTAAAATAAATTTCAATGAACATAAAAATGCTTTGGAACCTAATGCACAACATTTAAAAGTCTAGGCTAGAGACGTATTCCGGCGTTGTAAAGCCTGGTAACTATCACTTTCATCATTGGTTGGGTGATTCCTCCTCTTTGAGACGACAAGTGCCAGTACGGACTTGTGCTTCCACATACCATCGAGTATATATTGGGAGACCACAATAGGCTATATCCTTTATCCTTAGGAAGCCGTGTTTGCTGCCCTATCGATTGCAATGCACTGAAAACAACATTCGGGGAGATTGACTGCCGTACCGTAAAAAGTATTCTGCAGTTTTTCGATTGGTTTGGTAATCCCTCTGTCTAGATTTCCAGAGTAGTCACTTTCGTTCTTTTCAGACTCCTTAAAAGAAAAGGTCCATCTGAGAACTTGTCACTTCAGGCTCATTAAAAATCGAAGGCGACTAGAGTCATCTTTAGTTTTTTTCTCGATTCTTAAAAATTGAAAAAGCAAGTTGTGTCAAAGCGTCATAAAATTCATTTAATTCGGAATAACATTTTCTCCCTTTTATTTTGAGTTGATCAAGTAATCTGCAATCATGGAAGAAAGTCAATCAAAACCCCATCGTTCACGGAGACTAACAAGTCAATCGTCTTTGACTCTGGAAACAAATTTCGGGCCAAGCGAACTCGTTTAACTGGGTCAAAGTCTCCTGTTTTGTTTGAAGCTTGTGTTTCAACATCCTCAGAGACTCTGGTTACTCCAACTATTATTGGTATCCCTGCCTCTACAGAAGAAGTTCCGCAGTTACAAGAGGACATTAGAACCGATCCTAGTGTAACGGTAAACAATTCTATTCCTGAACCAACTCCATTTGGGGTTGATTCAGAATGTGTTTCCCCTCCAATACCTATCGTTGCAGAGTCTACACCTTCTTCAGCACCAGAAATATTTTACGGACCTGTGGGTCTACCTCTTCCACCTAGACTGATTGCTATAGAAGAAATTATGGAGGATCTTCCATCTAGTACTCCATTGCATTTTGGAACTAGGATCCACCTATATCCTTCTACTTCAGAAGATAGTCTGCCTTCATCGCAAGTTCCTGTAGAATCGCTAGGAAGTCTTTTGGATAGACTCGATATGTATGGACAACCATCGACATCTAGGATTGTGTCAGCTGATACACCGGCAGCAGAACTTATTGCCGCCACTCCGACAATGTTCGCTGGTATACCATCTGTCCCAACTAGCTCTCAACCACTAGAGGAAGTCCACCCAGGGACTGTTTCGACAGTATGGTATGTTCCCGTTTGTTCGTCCAGAAAAATATTTGGAATTTATTATGTTGAGTCTCAGCAAATTGATCCTTCACAATAGTATCAATTTGGGTAGTTCGGTCTCCAAAGGCCAATCTTTCCTTTGAGCATTGGATTGTCGCCGTATGGGGGGCAGTATGCCCTTTCATTGTTCTCTCCGGGAGAACAACCATATGAGAGTTCACAACAGAATTCGGGTCAAGCTGGAATCACATCCAGTGGTCGGGTGCCAATACTGCCTCAACAACCAAGATTTGTATACTCAATGCAACCAAGTCTACCTTTGTCGAATATCCCCACTACACCGGCTATTGTGACAGTGTCGCAAGTACAAGCAATGCCTATTGTATGCCAACCTCAAGTTTCTCAGGTCGTAATACAACAACCTCTTGTCTCCACGACACAACCATAATCGCCGATTAGTGGCTCCTTAACTGGAGTGACTCAGGCTCAAACAGGTACTATTACCCCTCATCTTGGTCAGACAGCCAATATTGGACAACAACAAATGGCACAACCATGGCTGATACAATATCAACAACCACAATTCCAACAAGCTTACCAAGGACCTGAGCAACAAAGCTTTGCGGGTAATGGGCAGCCATATATTCAAAATGGTCACCATCAATCATATCATAATGGTTATGCCCATCAACCTTATCAAAATTATCAGCATCAGATACATTATGCTGGTATGCAAAGACCCACTGCTCAGGCGATCCCATCTTATCCTGGGTATGCTTCTCCAAACCTAAATCAATAGTTTCCCTTTGTAGCAACTTTAGAATTACCAGATCTGAATCGGATAACAAATGATCCAATTGCTTATGCCCCTTGGTGGCCAACGATTCCTCATAAACTTCCATTAGATATTCCTAAATTCAATGGAAATCTGGGTGAAGATCCATCGAATCATGTGATGACCTTTCATCTGTGGTGTTTGTCCAACACTCTCAATAATGATTCGATTAGGCTTCACCTTTTTCATTTAACGTTAACTGATCTGGCAGCAAAATGGTACATCGAATTGCCTAGAGCTTCATTCGATAACTTCAGCGCCCTTGCCACCACCTTTTTAACCCATTTTTAGTTACCGATAAGGTATGAAATAGGAATGAATCTTCTTACCAATTTTAAGCAGACGACAGCCACTCACATATCTGGTCATATTCATGAGTGGCAGCATCGTCGTCGAATGGTAAAAACATATGTCCCTGATTAGCTGCTAGCTGAATGGTTTATTAAGTCATTGTTACCTTCTATTACAGAAGATGTGGCTAAATGGGGGGTTGTCAGTGAAGAGCAAGTCATCGCTCGTGCGCAATATCTAGACTTGATCTATACTAAGTCTGGCACGCCCTATGACAAAATCCCTGATGCTCCTAGACTAGAGTTTTTCGTTCCTCCTCCTCCTAAATCAAACAAAGACTCTCATGCCGATGATGGCATGATAGGAACGACATGCACAAAAACTGCAAAGGCTACATCTAAGAAAGCTCGCACGGTTTCCGGTCAAAATGCAAATGAAGAACTTCTTGCCTTGGAGGTTAATGCGGTGTCAACCGACAAGGGAAAAGAACCGAAGCAACCAGGGGGCAAGAATAAAGGGAAAATCAAAAAGAAGAAACAGGACGATGCGTCTCTTGAAAAATCTTCTACAAACCCTTCTGGGAAAAAGAAACCTCCTTCGCCATGTCAGATATGCGATGAGGATCATTGGACGAGAGATTGTCCACATAAAGCTGAGATTAAGAAGTTCTTCAGAAACTCAAAAACCTCAGCGATATTGACTGATCCATTTCCGAACCCAGAAACCAATCTGGTTGCTAGCAACAATGCTTCCCCATCCCAAGTGCTTATGTTGTCCATTTCGAAACAGCAAAATGATGCTTTGATATCGACAAGGAATAAAGATTACGGGAATCCACAGATGTCGAACAACAAGGCTACTGATCAACCTAGTAGTTCGATGACAACTTCGACCGAATTTGTGCCACCCATCATTCCTAAGCTAACGATAAAGCCACCAAAGGGAGTTGTACACAAATCGACATTTAATCCTCATGCCAGAGCAGCACATAATTATAATATAGTAGAGGACCTGGCCCAATCGCCATCCGTTATGTCGACACTTGAGGTACTGCAAAATTGCCCCTCCCAAAAGCAGGCTCTATTATCAGCAATAGGTGGGATTGACCCAACGGATTCTAATCTCGTGGCCTTTAATCATAAAGGGTATGAACCTCAGTTACCAGCTCAACTCTCTTTCCTCATTCAAGTGAAAGCCCTCAATAAAACTGTTCATCGAACAATTATTGATGAGGGCGCATCTACCTGCATTATGTCAATGAGTTGCTGGAAAACTTTAGGATCACCACCCTTGTTGCGATCGTCAATGACGCTAAAAGCATTTGATGGATGGACATACACCCCGTACGGGATTTTAAGTAACTTGCAAGTTGAACTGGGAGGCAAAACAATAGAAATTGATGTTGAAGTTATCGATGGAAACCTCGATTACAACATCCTACTGGGAAGACCTTGGATTTATGGTATGGCTGTTGTTGTGTCGACATACTTCAGAAAGATTTCATTTTCTTTTCAAGGAGGAATTATAATCGTCGACCAACAAACCTTTCTCCCCAACAATTCACAAGTTACGGGAAGCATTCCGATGATCCACGGAAGCTCTCAATCGCTTCAAAATATTGGAGTAGGCCTGATAAAAGACCCTACATTGATGGGTACTTTTTCCCTACCACCTCCAAACAATTTGGCGGAAGTGGCCACAATGGGAACCTGCAATATGGTATCTTCTATTCAAAGGATTTTTGAACATGATGTTAACATGGATCATCACCAGGTATTTCCTCGAAGCCCCATAGAAATATTGTAGCAATCAATGTTCTCAGCTTGGGCGACAAACCCAAAGCAATGCTCATCGAGCGTTTGGGTAGATAGGTCAAAATAATATGGTACCTCTTTAGATCCTTGGTCGCATGTACATTCTACAGACGAAGAATTATTCAGTCAATCATGATAGGAAAGGCACCATGGGAAGATTACCACCATTGTTCCCATCTTCCGAATTACAATGAAGATTCTTCTAACGACCTTAATCATCCTTCAGTTTTTGATTTTCTATCAAATATTGTAAATACGGTGGATTCCGAGCGAAATCTATCCAATATTGAAGAAACCATCGCCATAAATATCTCGACCAAACCAGATGTTGTAGAGAATATTCATGTCGGCAAATCTTGTTCTTCTTCAGAACTGGAAGTATATTACGCTCTCATTCGTGAGTTCAGAGATGTCTTTGCTTGGTCATATGAAGAAATGCTAGGCATTGACTCAAGCATAGTTGAACATGAAATTAAGATGTATCCAGATGTCAAACTAGTATGACAACGGCTTCAGCAGGTGCACCCGAAGAAAGTCGTGGCCATCAAAGTGGAAGTTGAAAAACTTCTACATGCTGGTTTCATTTACCCAGTTCCTCTAACTGATTGGGTATTGAACATTGTTCCTGTGATGAAAAAGCAGGGAACGATTAGAGTGTGCGTCGATTATAGTGGTGTAAATCAAGCTTGTCCGAAGGACAACTACCTTACACCCTTCATTGACTAGATAATTGATGAATGCGCTCAATGCGAAATATTTTCATTTATGGATGGATTTTCTAGCTATAATAAACTAAATATCTGTTGACAGGACTAGTCAAACACTGCATTTATTTGTCTGTGGGGCACATTCGCGTACCGCAAGCTACCCTTTGGTTTAAAGAACGCAGGGGCAACTTTTCAGAGGGCTATGAATTATGCCTTCCATGACATCAAGAACATCGTTCATCTCGACGATCTTCCAACTCATTCGCGAAAGCGGACTAATCATCCACGACATTTGAGAGCTATATTTCTACGTTGCTGACACTACAAGATACGACTCAATCAGCACAAATGTGTGTTTTGTGTTGGTTCTGGTCGTTTACTTGGCTTTGTGGTTTCAAAGGATGGGATTCGTCTCGACCCATGTAAGTTTTAGGCGATCATTGATATGCATCCACCTTCAAATTTTCTTCAGATTCAGAAACTCCAAGGGAAAGCAAACTCTCTGAGGAGGTTCATTCCAAGCTACGCCAAACTTGCTAAAGGTTATACGCCTCTGTTGAAAAAAGAAGTGCCCTTCAACTGGGATCAGGTTGCGCAAGCTTCCTTTGATGCTCTAAAGGAATCCCTAATAAAAGCATCATTAATGTACGCTCCTGATTATCAAAAAGACTTTAACCTGTATCTGGCTGCGGCAGATACGACCATCGCAATGGTTTTAGTTCAAGAAGACGATGGAATCAAACATCCTGTTTATTATTTAAGTTGAAACTTAAATGATACAGAAAGAAAATACTCCTATGTTGAAAAGCTGGCTCTCGTAGCTGTTCAAGCAGTATAGAGATTTCGACACTATATCCTCTTTCGAAAAACTAGCATTTTGTCAGATTGCAACCCCATGACTTACATCTTGTCACGACAGTTTCTTGGAGGAAAATATTCGAAATGGATAGCAATTTTGCAAGAGTTTGATCTGGAATTTGTAAAATCCAAATCAAATAAATCTCTAGTTTTGGCGGAGTTACTATGCGACTTCCCATCGTCGTCCAACGATTCAACATCAAAAGCAACAATCGTGGATGAATCTTTGTTTCTAATATCTTTAAGCGATCCGTGGTACGAAGATATAATCATCTATCTCCAAACCCAAACATATAGGTCTAATACCTCTTGCTCAGAACAATAATGTACTCGATACTAAGCAAGAGACTACATGATCGTCGGTGATACACTTTACCATCGTGGTATCGATATAGTTCTGCGAAGGTGCCTCACCCATGAGGGGGCCGAAATAGTCCTGAATGATTGTCATTCAGGTGCGTGTGGGGGGCATCAATTTGGTTATGCTACGGCACAAAAGATTTTACGAGCATGTTATTTCTGGCCAATAATATTCAAAGATTGCATAACCGCAGTCAGAAGTTGCCATGCTTGTCAAATCTTTGACCTCAAAACCAAAATACCACCCACACCTCTGCATCCAATAGTTGTTATTGGGCCATTCGCCAAATGGGGCATAGATTTCCTGACATGTAACCTCACCTCGACCGGGGGGGCATGGGTGTATCATAGTCGCAGTTGACTATTTTACGAAATGGGCCGAGGCGATGCCTACATTGAACAGCAATGGTGAAACCACTGCTCTTTTCTTTTTCAATCATGTAGTCTCCAGATTCGGTGTTCGACAAGCTATAGTCACAGATCATGGATCGCATTTTTGCAATCACATGATGGTTGAATTGGCTACCAAATTAGGACTGTCCCACGACAGCTCTACTCCGTATTATCCACAAGCTAACGGGCAAGTTGAGGTGATCAACAAAGTCCTGAAGCGCATGCTGCAAAGGATGATTGGAGTCCATAAACGGAGCTGGCACCTAATCCTGTACTTGGCCTTGTGGGCATACTAGACATCAGTGAGAAATGTGACCGGATTTACACCCTTTCAACTAGTGTATGGCCTGGAAGCAGTCTTTCCAGTTCAGTGTGAAATTTCATCTCTTAAGCTCGCAGTTGACCTTCTCCCTGAAACTTCAGAGGAAAAGGCTCGTTTCTTGGAATTAATCCAACTGGATGAAACCCGTCGTGACACCACCTTGGTTAACGAAGCGCATATGAAATGAGTCAAGGCGCAATTTGACAAGAATGTCAAACCCCATGTCTTCTCAGAAGATGACCTGGTCTTACTTTACGACCAGGAATCCGATAAATTGGGAGCAGGTAAGTTTCAGTATTTGTGGTTGGGTCCCTATATTGTTAAGTGTGTATTAGCAAAAGGAGCCTATGAGCTAGTAGATTACGATGGGATTCCACTGTCGCAACCCCAAAATGGGTTGTACCTTAAGCGTTACTATGCTTGACTAAGCGTAGTAATCTCTTCATATGCTTTTGTTACATTTTTGTTTTCGTTAAGAGTGATCATTTTGGTTAGGTAATCCACTTTTGCATTTGTTGTAGATGTCGAACCTCTTGGAATCATTTGTTGGATACGCTAACGGAGCAAGTCGTAGTACGCGGAACCTATCTTCTACAGCCTGGGCCATCTTTGATCCAAGCGGCGAGTTAGTGAGTTTTAGAGGGGTATGTATTGGTCGATCGATGAACAACATCGTTGAATACAACGCGTTGATAGAGCTCCTCTCAGATGCCATCGTGCATGGCATACGCCGGCTTGTCGTCAGGCTAGACTCACAACTCGTCATTCTACAGCTTACCGACATCTATTCTGTTCGGAATCCAGCTATCTATCGTATGTTCCTAAAGGTCAAGATTTTGGAAAGGCAATTTGATTCTATTCAATATCAACACATTTCTAGAAACTTAAACACATAACTGATTCATTAGAAAATTATGTGTTAGATAGACATTTGCAACATTTATAAAAGAAAAGCATTTCATCAATATTTGCATCAGGATCATATAAATTAACCAAAATAAAGCCCCGAAAATAAAAAAATATATATAACTATTTATAGTTTTTACATAGTGTTCTGTGTCTAGGACAAAAACATTCATATGACCCAAAAAATCAAAATGCAAGGGGGCACCCTAGACTAATGGTGTTGGTGATAATAAGTCACCGCCTGTACAATCATGCATAAGAGCCTAGTCCATCATCTTGGCACACTAGTGGTATGGTGCTGTAATCTCAGAGGTAACTCGTTGGTCCTCACATCCTGAATACCAAGGGTGAGACCCTCGATCTGATCCTACAATACTGCAAGGTTCTTGGCTATGTCCAGATTGTGAAGGACAACCCTCCCTACAACCTCTCCTGCTGGGACGACAACTGCTACTCTCGAGCGCACTGCTAGTCGCACTGGTCCGATATCTGCACGGGCACATGAGTTTTGATTAGTCTTGATAAACATTTAAAAAGCACAAGAACATTATAAAAATAGTAAACAGAGATATGGTCAGAAATTTTTACCTATGACACCCCACTGCTCGCTAGCCGGCAGCACCAAATCTGGGTCACCCTAGAAATCCATCCCGACATATGGATACTCGGCATAAACCGTCTGCTGGCAGTTGAACAAATCGAAGAAGGCATCAGAGAATGAAACCTGCGATTGACCAACATATCTGGCCATAAGGTCAACCCATCTCTGCATCCGTGGCTCAGTCGGTGGTGGCAGACCGAGTGAAATGTACTGTGGCTGCATCAGTGGGATCTTCTCCAAGGCAAAAGCGGTAAGAATAGAACCATAACCAAAGTTCTTGGATCTTCCGTTTTTCACCTTGGTAAGCAGTTCTTTTATCATCGGAAGTACTGCATCACACTAGTTGAATACCTTTGGTTCAAGGCATTCCAAGGCATACTGCATATAGGACTTGTTGGCCAAGTGAAGAGCCGCGTTGCCAGCCAATCTAGCAAAGGTGAATAAGATAGTCCTTAAGGACCGGTCAAGGACATCTCTAATAATGATCTTGCCGTCCCTACTTGGCTGAGATCCATCTCTACAGTATCGGCGAATATAATCCCTCACGGATTCGCCCCCACAGGTGGAACCTGATAGTGAGAGAGGGGCACCATGCCTCAATAAACCGGTCAAAAAGTAGATGTCCTCAATAGTAAAAGGGATGGATATGCCTCTAATCTGGAAGACTTGGTTGGTAGGATCCCATGCGTCGAGGAAATATTGCAACAAGTTGATTTGTTGCCTCATGCTAGATATGCAGAAAAACTTGAGCAAGCCACAGTTCCGCAATGCAGTTACCATACCCAGATCATGTAAGGCAACCATGTCCTCTTCTTCATGCTCACGTTCACGCCATGTAACGACCATCTTGCTCTGATGAATCTCTGAAAAACAAACAAGAGAAGAATTATGATCCTGATTTGGCAAAAAACAAGCAAAATTTCCATGAAAAATCAGTGCAAAAAATTTCCTCCTTGCGCCCATCGCACCCTAGCTGTGTACTAGGAGGGATGCATACTGGCTGGCCAATGGCCAACCTAGTATGAATCACACCTTTCGATGTATACTAGGTGCGATGGGGTCAGAATGAAATATTCAAACCCCAGAGGCTCAGTAAAGCAGGAAAACATGCACAGAATCAGGAAAGGAAATAATGCAATTGAAGAGCTCAGGTTTAGATCCTACTTGGCCCAGACGGCGCCGAAAATCGTCCACAGAATCTCCTAGAATCAGCTGATGAAAATCGAGAGGGAAATGCACCTCCAGAGCTCCAACAATCCCAAATTTGAATGAAATGGTAAAATGAGAGGTAAAAACTACTTTTATGTTATTACTCACATAATTCAAGTAAGTTATTAGTTTTTTAACTCATTTTTTCAAGCATGCATGTACATTTCTAATCAGTTTGATGGAGCAATTGAATAGGTAGTACAAATGTCAAGAGAACATAGTGTTAATGGTGAATCAAACATCTTTGACTATTATCAGGAGCAATTTTACGCGAAGTTCAAGCTCGTTAAAAAATAAACCTAGCAATGAGCATATGTTCCACCAGAGTTTAAGCTCATTAAAAAATGAACCCACCTCCGGTAAATAACCATTGCGATCACAAAATTATCAGCTTTTGAGCCTTGGTCGTGTTCTTACCATCACTTCCACTCTTTTTAGCCAATCATACACCTCCATTTGATTGTTTACGCCTTTTGAGGAACCACTGTGATGAGTGATCCTATTAGCCATCTTCTTTACACTGCCATGATTGAAAAGTTCCAAACCTTACTTGAAACCAACTGCTATCCAAAATCATCACTCGTTCCTCAAAAAATGAGTCTTTTTTTTTTTTTTTTTTCTCTGACTCGTAAAATATGAAAATATTGTCGAGCAATTGGCCTCTCCAGCTCGTTAAAGTGATTGAAAGTGCCATCCCTCCTCTAGATTTTAATCTTTTTGGACATGAGGGATCATTGTACAAAAAGATCGAGCACTTGTCTTGTTCGGCTCATTAAAACTATCGAAAAGTCATCCCTTTCATATTATTTTATACTTTTTCGGGCTTAAGGGATTATTCTACGAAAAAGGATTACTGGAGTTTTCTTTCAGACTCTTTTCAGACTCTCTAAAATTGAAAAGGACCGAGTTTTCTTTATTGTTAAACTTGTTAAAACGATAGCGACAAACATGTCCATGCAGACAAGAACGAGTTTCACTGGTGCTAGGCTCGTTAAAACATAGCGACGGGTTTGCCCGAAGGGAAAATTATAGAACAAGCATATGTTATCCTCCTCAAGCTTGACAAAAATAAAGAGGTACTAGTCATAAATGATTGGGTAAAAATTGGGAAGAAAACTTGAAGAAACTTTATTGGTAGCAAGTCACTCTTGAACATGACACTTTCACTCCATCACCATGATTGAGTCAGGTTGTGTTATTCCGTTCACCGGTCATATCACCATTGGTCCATTGTGCCATCCATCTTTGGGGTTAATGCTACCAATCCATTTCAGTGTCACCAATATGTTCTAGAGAAGTCGCTCAGAGAATTCACCAACCCAGCTTGTGTCTCATCTGCTACAATACCTTCACCCTTCATTCTTTCATGACCGCCACCCTGAACCTTGTATCATTAGATCGTTTTCACCTCCACAAAATCATTTTCTCTGTTCCGTGTCGTAGATGTGGGATTCATTAAGGCCCTCCTACAATGGGTCACTTCTTTTCGACATCAACTCATTATCCAAGAAGTTGACTTAGGAACAACCCTTTAAGTACTTTGATGCTTGCATGCCTCAATGGCAAGTTTCTCACTTCCGACGACAGGTTTACATCAATGGCCTTCGACCGAAAGATTTTGTGTGGTGTTCGACGTCAAGTCCCATTTTCACACCACGTGAATTGTACTGTAGTACCTTGAGGGTGATTATCATTATCAATGATTCCTCTCACGCCTATTAACAACTTACATCATTGGCTGGTAATCAGGCGATGTCTTTCCATGTTCGACTTTAGAACATCTTTTCACATGGATCGACTTGTACTTCAGTCAAAGATTGAACGAGTTTGAAGACCCCAGATTTAGTTTCATCCATCCAGGCTGTGATATATTCAGGAAAATAAAGACATCAAATGTACATCATAGCTGCACAGATAATCATCCAAGCCAGATGATGATGGCTCTACCAGAATCATTAGTCTGCCATACAGACGGTTGTCTGTCTTATGTACATGAAAATGAATTTATAAAAGCTGAGCATGGGAATTCCCGCCTCAGCTAGATCATGAAGATATTATGAAGATAATGTATTGTATTATATCTTATTACAGGTCACCTTCTAGTTGGAAAAACCTCGGATCCTCATGATAAAGCATTTCACCCGACATCAAAAGATTTACGACCTCATGCTTTAGGGGGCAACTGTTATAGTCATATTTGGGCACTGCAACCCCGATCTTATATGTCCATAAACCAAGGGCTTCTAAGTCCCTAAAAGTGTTGTTTCATACCCTAAAGGAACAAGGTCAGCTGATTACATCATCTCCCAGAAGTTCCCCATGAAAAACTGCTCAGAACTGGTCAAAACTGGACCATCTCACCTGCTCCATGGTCAAAGTGCGATGCATCCCACCTAATGCACACAGGGGGTGTGATGCATACTTAAAATCCCTTCTATGGGGTGCGATGGGCGAGAGTAGACAAATGGCAGAGACAGTTTGCAAGGTGGATGATCATGGAATCTTCCAGAAACTTCTCCTGTGACACTTGCCTCTCTAAATTCGCCTAGGGATGAGTAAGAGATCATGAAATCTCCAAGTGGAATTGAGAACTGTCATAGAAATGACACTAATAAAAAACCCAGAAGCTGACTCACCCACCTGTAAGGATTTATATATGGATCCCTCATCCTAGAGATTCAAAGGCTGGAATTTTGCATCTTGTAAGGAAGTGTTGTTGGTTTCTTTGTGGAACATCATAGTGTTGGGTGTTCTAGATTTTCATGAGGTGAAGAAGGGCTTTCATGCTGGGAGGATGGCGCTGGGTCAGATCAATGGGTTGTAATCCTCTTTTCTACTACTTCTATCCATAAAGCTATTTGAATTTTCCTCCATATTCTTGTATGTCTGAGTTGATATATGCATTGGTATGGTCAATATATATCTGATCCTATATTGTTTATGATTGTAGATCTCTATGATTTGATGGTATTATGCTACTTTGACTCTACAGGTGTTCTTTGAAGTAGGACAAGTAAGGAAGGAGTGGCAAATATCTATCAAAGGGGAGAGGAAACAAGCAAGGAGCCAAGCGAAAGACTAAGGTTGGTACTCTCTGCTTCTCTCTCATCTACTTCTCATAAAGGAAAATGCAAGTAACTTTAGTTTGTTTGTTTCTAAGATAGCTACCCATCTTAGTGGGACTAGCAGCTTTGAATGGACACTAGTTTTCCCAATAACAGGTACGTAACAACCCCGACTTAAAACTTCATGTAATAAAGTTAATAGAGGCAAAATAAGACCAGCGTCATGGGACACATATTCCAAGATTAATGTTGGGAAAAAAATCCTAGTGGGCATTCATTTGGTTTATTATGGCTAAGGGAAATTTGGCAAAGGCAAAGGCAAAGGCTTTGAAAATGAAAAGAGGCGTTATTTGGCATTTATTGATGAAAATAATGGAAATTAGGAGAAAAGGGAGGTGAAAGGTCACAGGTTGCATGTGAGGAGGAAAATGAAGGAAAATAATGGAAATTGAAGAAAATAGAGGCCTCATTTATAAAAAGGCTTATGAGGATGTTCACAGCCTTTTGTCAGTTCAGTTTTGGAGCTCTCTTTATTCTCTCTACTCTCTCATACTCTTGCACACTTGGATAATTCTTGGAGCACTCTAGCATTAGAGAAAGGAAGGCAAAGGAAGGACAAGAAATCAAAAGGGAAGCAAAGATCAAGCAAGGAAGGTTTAGATCAAGTGACTACAACAAGATTACTTGCAAGTATTGAGTTGCATGTCTGATTTCCTTGCTAGTTTTGGAATGCATGTGTGTATTTGGTTCTATTGTTGTCATTGGCATGGGTTTTTCCAAGTGTGATAGTGGTTTCAATCTTGCCTTGGCATTTCTGGATAACCATGGTGCGATGGGGTTCTTTCACTTGGCTGAGCTAGATTGTCAGATGGTTTCGAAACTAAGTGGGGTGGTCTCAGGAAAATTCCCAAAGGCCTAGGAATCCATTGAATGGTAAATGGCAGGATACACAATAAATCTTGGGGGTGGATATGGGAAAATTCCTCATGGTTTAGGTGGAGAGATATAGAGGCATCCATGCTTGTTTAGGGCCTAGTGATACCTTGATCAATATATGGTGGGATTGTGTAAAGCCTGATAGTGTATGTTTATTGTTTGGGCCTAGGAATCCCTTGACTGGTAATGGAGGGATACATGGTAGAGACTGGATGTATAGATGAGGGTTTCAGGCCTAGGAATCCCTTAACCATTAATGGTGGGATACATGGTAAATCCTGAGGAAGCCCTGGTCGGTTTTGTTGTGACTCCCACATTCATTCTTGGAATATGGCACAGGGGTGATTGGATGAAAGAAATACTTGGTTCAACCCAATCTATGGTCGAGAGGTACGTGGAATCCCTTGACTTTGTTGGATTTTACATATGTTAATAAGAGCTCTCTCCTCTTGTATTTAAGGAGTATTTATACTTGTTATTATGTGGCTTTAATGGTTGTTCTATCATTGCTATTTCTTTGGTTATATGCTGGCTATAAGCCTGATTTTATGACAAACTTTAATTATGGCCCTCGTCATGTTTTGATTAGTAAATGAATGGTTAATGTATGTATGACCTAATAGATGATAATGCAGCTATTGTGAGAGGGAATCATACCTTCTTGGTGATTCTCAGATAAGTATGAGATCTCTATGTTCAAATGTGTATTTATGACCTATACATTACATGCACATGATGTGTTTGACAGAATGTGTGTCATGGATATGGTTTGTTAGGTCAGGTTCTTGTCTAATTTTTGTATGGAAATCTTTGTCCTTGTGACATTTATCATTTTTGAGAGTTTCATTAAGTTATAGGCAAAGGTTTGGGTCCTAACCCTGAAAAAGTGGCTTAGATCTCGTGGTCACTGGCACAGAATTGAGTAAAAAAGATTGCAGTCACTCCATTGTAGTCTTATGCATTCAAATGGAGAGTTGTAGCTGAAATCAAGCAGTGTTATGCCAATGTCCAAGGTTCTAGATTAGTGAAAAAGAGTCTTAACTCAAGGTTTAGGCACCTAGAAGGGTGGTTTAGCCCTTGGGGGTCCTATATCACATAAGGGAGGTCAATAAGGTTTGGTTTTGTCAATTCCACTACCTTAAGGTGATCTAGTAGGTTGAGTCATGTCATAGTAAATATTCATCGCATATTTACCTCGATGGACCAGTAAGTTGGGGTAAGTGTGGGAGGAGGGTCTTATAGAAAGAAAGCCCATTGGCCTATATTTCCATTAAGGATCAAATTGTATGAGTTAAAGAGCCATAAGGTGATAAAAACATAGATACAAGAGCTGGACTGCCTACATTTCTCTACTAAATATTTCCATGGATATGATCTCAGGTGAATTGTCAGGAAACATTATTAAAGGATAGGTCATAATATGGGGTATTCATCGATGTCCATAGAAGAAGATGAGAAGATAAAGATCTGGTAAAATTCCAACGTGCAGACACATCCAACGATGGAGACTAGTTCACCCCATTATCCACTATCTCAAGACTTATAAGTGTAGTAAGAGGAGGAGATAACACCTCAAGAAAAGAAAGTAGCTCCCAATAAAAGTATTAGGTATTCCTTAATAGGTGAGAGCAATAAGAAATAGAAATCTGATCGTTTAAACTTAGTAGCCACTCAAGTAGAGCAGGAGGGGAGAGAAGCAGAAGAATAATAGGAGAGGGGGATAGGAGAAGAACAACATAGGAAATCCCAAGAGGAGGAAGCAACACATAGATTGGAAGAAGAATAGTTGACTCAAGAGCTGGAAGAGTAACATTTCGAGGAAGAAGATACCATACATCTAATGGAGGAAGAACCAGATACTCCAGGAGAACATCCTCTCACAGGTGGTTTTTCTTCCATTTGGAGAGATGGGGATCACAGCTCCACTAATAGATAGAGTCACGTATCTATGCAGTGTAACATTTGATTAGCTGAAGAAAAGGGTCGTGCAACAAGGGCATAGATATTTCTCGAAGGATCCTTAAAATACAGTCTCAGTGTCTACAAAGAAGGTGATAACTTCCAACACCAGAAGGAATCCAAGGCTAGTCATGGTGGTAAATGTTGCATTTGTTAAAATGGCACATGATACTTTGAGTATTTAATGAATGAGAATGCCATGATGAGAAGAAACAAGAATAACATCTTGCGGTGGAGAATCAACCACTGTCATCATAGATATTTAAAACTTTAGAATGGTAGTCATCCATGCAAGAAGAGATGGGGCCAATGGAGGACACCATGGTGCGATTATAGATGATATGATACTTATACAGTAAGTCATGCCTCTTCCCATTGGAATTAAGAAGAAAGCACACGAAGTGGTGAAACTCCTGAAGATAGAAAATAGAGCCATTGATCAGATGCATGAATGGAATACTAAATATCCGGATGCTCCGCAAAATTTGGAAAAGAAGGACAAGATTTTTGCAGAAATAGATAGAGTTGAGTTGAGACTCCACCTATAGAACTACTTGCACCATAGAGCATAGTAGTTTAGTACTATGGCTGCTTATAATTGACTGCATAATGGGTTTGAGTTTCTAACCCAAAAACATGGGATGCCCACCATCAGATCTCTTGAAGCAATCAGAAGCAGAGAAGTAATATTCTAGGAGATCAAAGAATTTATTGAACAAATCAAGTAGGTAACTAAATGAGAAGGCTTGGAGGTAACCAAAGAAATTATTCAACAATATGCCTTTGCACCAGTCAAAGCACACATGAAGATATCATGGTTTTGGAATAATGTGAAATTAAGCTCCAAGAATATACTGATGGAGGCACTAGAGGTGAAGATGTGTCATAAAGGGGGCTTTCCAGTTTGAGTTGAAGCCATCTCAAAGGAGTTCAGAGCATGACACATTTACATCACTATTGAACTCCACGAGGAAGAAAATGATTTATTCATTTGATGAGTCTTTGTCCCATTGTTATTTTTTTCTTATTAGTCCACCGTATCATTTGTAAATTGTCTTATGTAATAAATGTTATGTAATGAAGTCCAATGGACACTTGTGGAATATGAATAGTCACACATGGAATGTAATGAGTCATGAATAGAATACAAACAATCATAGAAGTAAAAGAGTCATGAGGAAGCTCAAAGGTCATTGATATTTGTTATAAATATATCCTCATAACTCAAGCAAAGGGCTTTTGGAAGGCTTGATATTCTAGAGGTCTTACCTTGGCTTCTCTTGTAATACATAGGGGGTAAATCATTCTTTGGAGAAGAAAGTTGTGGCTTCGTGTTCCACTATTGGATACATTGTTTCATTCATGTAACAATGTACTGGGGATCTTACACTTTTATTCAGAAGCTCAATGAGCCGACATTCCTTCATACATGTATTGTGGATGTAGTTGGACTAATCTGGTTATGTTTCTTTATTTACATACTAAGTTAATGAACTAATTTGTTGCTTAGCTATGGCTACTATTGAATGAGTTTCGTTATGATTTAACAATTATTTTTTATTATGTGGACTAACTTGCAGGTATTCAACAAGTATTTATCTTTAGGATAGTAATATTACTTTTTTAATCAGTGGCTCATTTTCCTCACCATCCATGGAATTCTCCCTTGTATACCTTACATTGGATGTCTCACAAAGCTCACATTTTTTGCTTCCCCAAAGTAGTGTATGTTATCTTGCCTTGGTTAGTAACCAAGGCATATCTTTAAATCATTCCAACAGTGGCTGGATCGTATGACCGGATGGGACTCATACACCAAATGATGTGAGGTCTAATTGAGACTTCACATTGGGGAGATCCCCTTACAATGTCAGCAGCATCCAACACCATCAACATTTTTGGCACTAGAAGGAGGGACAAAAGACAAACTGAGCATGTCAAGTCTGTTTGAATCTCTTGCCTTTAATGGCTTCATCCCAAACCATAATCTTGAGGTGTTTTACCGAATATTTAAATATTTCAATCCCTATGGAATTTTTACATAACTTGTAACATATTAAATTCGATGGAAAGGGTACTGCAACCATCCTTGATTATGTGATTGAATTCGTTCAATTTTGTTTCTCAATTGGCGTTTATTCTAAAGAAACCTTCACATGGTTTTTCGCCCTTATATTGGATGGTTGTGTGAAGCAATGGTGCTACTCTCTACCCACTGCTTCTATTACAATTTTCAAGAATTTGGTTAACGAGCTTCACCGCGTCTTTGAGAAGTATGAGTATCAATATGTTCTTAATGAAATTGATAAATTTAGAATGGAACTGAATTAATTTTTTGAACATTTCACTGATCGATTCCTTCATCTTTTCTATGAGTTCCCAGACGAGGATGTGAAATGATAGTTCTTAGATGAGAAATTTCATTTCTTAGTTCGGATGTCAAAGAAACATTTTTAATCTAGTTCCTCATGTCCTCCCAATCCAAAAAAAATTCAGCATCCTGAGGAAGAATTGGACATGCCTTTTGTCCCATGTCCTCATCCTTTTGATGTTTGGTGTTTTGAAACCGATCGTTAAATCAAAAGATCAATTCATTGATGAAGAACTAATTTTTCTTTCACATCTTTCCCATAATGGTGATTCATTCAATCTTATCAATTAACCATCTACTAATCTTGATATTTGTCCAGTCGATCCTTTCCTCGTTAATCAAATTGAACCCTTGGATGATCATGACCCTGATGATTTTCTTCTCTCTAAATTATACAATGATGATTGTTCAAGTAATATGGATGAATCTTTGTTCTTACATGAAGATTTAGATTTACAACAATTTCAAATGAAGTCAGATGAAATTATCGACAATTTTCTTTTAGATATAGCTCCTTTTGACCAAGAAAATGATATGCTTATCATCAAGGATTTTCGTAGTAATCTTGAATATCTATATTTTTTTGAATCTCATGATTTGGATAATGAACCTTGTTTCGATAAGTAGCTAAGCATGGTTTCCCAGATTGGTTATCAATCTTGCCAGGATTAAAAGTTAAGTTAGATAAGTAGGACACTTCAGCCTACGTTGATGGTTAGGTCAGGTTCCTGTCACCATGATGATATTTATGCTTTCAATTAGTTTTAATTCTTTTGCATAATTTTATCATTTATGTAATCGCATGGACATGGAATCTCTCATGAGGGACCCTTATTTTATTCACGTAAAATTTTTGAACCCTTAGAGGAAGAAATTTATTTTGACTATTGATCTTCCACCACTACCTCCCATCTCAAGAAAATCGGTAAGTGGTAATCAATATTTTTCATCATCCATCAAAGAATCCCATGTGCACGACAACTTGGATTGTGGTAAACCTGATAATAATACTTATGACATGAATTTTTCCTTGTTAATTATTTCTATCTTTCTTTCCCTAAAGGTTGTTTCCATGATACCGTTGTAGACTCACTAGAAGTCTCCTTTTAGTCCGGACCCATGTCACATGGCTTGTACTTGTACGCTTTTTGAAAAGTCTTGTATGGTCATAGCCCAGGTAGTTTTTGTTGATGTGGGGTTTGTTGCTTGAAATAGTGGTTGAGTGTAACATACCGTTGTGGTTGCACTTCTAGTTTTCATTTGTTAGTGTAGATGTTTGCACAGTTTCTTTTGTTCACTGCACTACTTTTTGTTCTGATTCTTCATGATCATATCTTATGGTATAATGGTCGAGATTATTGTCTATTATGTGGAATAATGTTCAGGTATTAAACAAGTATTTCTCTTTAGGACAATACTATCACTTTTATAACAATTGGCATATCTTTAAATCATTCCAACGGTGGCCAAACTGTATGACCAGATGGGACTCCTACACCAAAAGGTGCGAGGTCTAATTGAGACTTCACATTGGGGATATCCTCTTATAATGTTGGAAGAATCCAATGCTATCAACATTTTTGGTGCTAGAAGGAGGGCCAGATGAAAAACTAATCCTGTGAAGTCTATTTGAATATCTTACCTTTAATGGCTTCATCCCAGAACACAATCCTAAGGTGTTTTACCAAAGATTTAAATCTTTCAATCCCCGTGGAATTTTTACATAACTTGTCACATCTTAAATTCTCTTTGATTAAATGATTGAATTCATTCAATTTTGTTTTTCAAGTCGTGTTTATTTTGAAGAAATCCTCACACGGTTGTGAGGGAGAGAGGGTGTGAGAAGGGAGCAATGGAGAAGAGTGAGGGAAAGAGGAGGGTGGGAGGGAAGAGAGAGAGAAGGAGAGAAGGGGAAGACATCAAAAGGGGGGGAGGTAGGGAGACGGAGATAGATATGGGAAGAGAGTGTGTATGTTTGGGGTTGAGATAGAGAGAGAGAATAAGAAAGAGACACATAGATACAAATATAGATATTATATAGTTTTATATAGCCAACCTAGATCCATCTTAACCATGGATTTATCAAGCGCCAAGAGGGAGTTAATATTTGTTAGTGCATATGTTTGCACGGTTTCTTTTGTTCACTACATTACTTTTTGTTCTGATTCTTCATGATCATATCTTATGGTCTAATGGTCGATTTTATTGTTTATTATGTGGAATAATATGCAAGTATTCAACAAGTATTTCTCTTTAGGACAATACATTTACTTTTCTAATCGATGGCTCATTTCCCTCACTAGTTGTGGAAGTCTCCCTCGTATACCTTACATTGGATGTCTCATGAAGGTCACATTCTCGCTGCCCCAAAGTAGTGTGTGTTCTCTTTTGTTGGTTGGTAACCAAGGCATATCTTTAAATCATTCCAATGGTGGCCAGACTGTATGACTAGATGGGACTCCTACACCAAACGTGTGAGGTCTAATTGAGACTTCACATTGGGAATATCCCCTCATAATG
The DNA here is from genome assembly GCA_000404065.3 of Pinus taeda. Classification (NCBI taxonomy): domain Eukaryota; kingdom Viridiplantae; phylum Streptophyta; class Pinopsida; order Pinales; family Pinaceae; genus Pinus; species Pinus taeda. The sequence goes on along the minus strand of APFE031458935.1, from coordinate 8,236 downwards.
TTGGCGACATCCAATGTTGTCAACATTTTTGATGCTAGAAGTAGGGCCAGATGACAAACTGAGCCCGTGAAGTCCGTTTGAATATCTTACCTTTAATGGATTCATCCCAGATCATAATCATAAGGTGTTTTACCGAAGCTTTAAATTTTTCAATACCCATGGAATTTTTACATAACTTGTCACATATTAAATTCAATGGCAAGGGTTCCACAACCATCTTTGATTACATGATTGAATTCATTTAATTTTGTTTTTCAAGTGGTGTTTATTCTGAAGAAATCCTCACACAGTTGTTTACCCTTACATTGGATGGTCGTGTGAAGAAATGATTCTACTGTCTACCCACTGCTTCTATTACATCTTTCAAGCATTTGGTTAGCAAGCTTCGTCGCGTCTTTGAAAAGTACTAGTGTTGAGTTTTTCTTAATGAAATCGATCAATTTAGAATGGAACATAATGAATTCCTTGAGCTTTTCACTGATCGATTCCTTCATTTTTTTCTATGAGTTCCAAAATGAGGATGTGGACTCGCAGTTTCTTAGATGAGAAATTTTGGTTCTTAGTCCAAACGTCAAGGAAATATTTTGATTCTGATTCCTCGTGTCCTCCCGATCCAAAATAATTTTAGCATCCCCAGGAAGAACTAAACATGCCTTTTGTTCCATGTTCTCCTCCTTTTGATGTTTTGTGTTTTGAACCTCAATCGATCATTAAATCAAAAGATAAATTCATTGACGAAGAAATAATTTTTCTTTCACATCTTTCCCCTGATGGTGATTCATTCGATCTTATCAATCAACCATCTACTAATCTTGATATTTGTCCAGTCGATCCTTTCCCTGCAAATAAAATTGAACCCTTCGATGATCATGACCCTCTAGATTATACAGTAATGATAGTTCAAGTAATATGGATGAATCTTTGTTCTTACATGAAGATTTGGATTTACATCAATTTCAAATGGAGTTCGATGAAATTATCAACATTTTTCTTTCAGGTATAGCTCCTTTTGACCAAGAAAATTATATGCTTATCATCGAGGATTTTTGCAGTAATCTTGAAAATCTATCTTTTTTTTGAATCTCATGATTTGGACAACGAACCTTATTTTGATAAGAAGTTGACCGTGTTTTCCTAGATTGGTTATCAATCTTGTCAAAATTCGAAATTAAGTCAGTTGAGTAGGAAACTTCAACCTACGTTGATGGTTATGTCAAGTTCCTCTCACCACGACGCTATTTTTGATTTCGGTCATTTTTTAATTCTTTTGCATAATTTTATCATTTATGTCATCACATGGGACATGGAATCTCTCCTGAGGGATGCTTATTTTCTTCACGTAAAATTTTTCAACCCTCAGAGGAAGAAATTTATTTTGACTATTGATCTTCCACCCCTACCTCCCATCTCAAGCAAATCTGTAATCTGTAATCAATATTTCTCATCTTCCATCAAAGAATCCCATGTGCACGACAACTTGGATTGTGGTCAACCTGATAATAGTACTTATGACATGTATCTGTACTTATTCAGTCTATGTTGTCTTTCTTTCCGTAAAGGTTGTTTCCATGATCCCATTGCAAACTCACTAGAGTCTCTTTTTAGTCCAAACCCGTGTCACATGGCTTGTAATTACATGCTTTTCACTAAGTCTTGTATGTTCATAGTCTGGGTAGTTTTTTCTACTGTGGGGTTTTGTTGCTTGAAAGAGCGGTTGTGCGTAACACACTGTTGTGGTTGCACTTCCTGTTTTCATTCATCAAAGTAGATGTTTATACAATTCCTTTTGTTCATTGCATTCTTTTTATTATGATTATTCATGATTATATCTTATGGTCTAATGGCCTGATTCTTGCATTCGCTATAGTGACACAAGATAACTTTGAGTATATAATGAATGAGAATGCTAGGCTGAGAAGAGAATTTGCTGTGGTGAAGCAACAAGTAGAACATCTTGTGGCGGAGAATCAACATGTTGGGTCCCTATAATAATAGTGATTACCCCATTACTATTGTAATTTTACCCCTTATTAATACTGCTGTGCCCCATAGAATCCATCTATTGTTATTTTTGTGGCTTTATATTATTATTGTTAGGTCGGCTGGGTTATATTGTG